>JAVXUM010000030.1:6704460-6720098 GCA_035590655.1 Pouteria glomerata
GAGGGAAAAATATGTGTAAAATGGTTATTGGTACATTAAAACGAGTAGAGGTAGAAGAGGGAGGCAAAAACCTGAAGTTGGTTAAAATCCAGACATCTTCTGCTCTCTGGGGGCGCCCGCCTGATGAAAGCTTGGGTGCCCGAGCACTGTTCATCGAGGTGGGGCGCCTGAGCTACTGCTCATAGCAAATCCCCCCTCTAGGGGCGCCCGACTTGATTTAGGCTTGGGCGCCCGACCCCTCTTCTAAACCCCAACTTGAGTTTTTAACCTATTTTAAGCCTACCTACACCACTCTTACCATGTTTAAACGTCATAAATGCACCCCCTCCCTTCATGTCATGTACATGTCATTTCTTGATTATTGTATGTGATATGTGACTTGGTTTAATGCATGGGACTTGGGATGAGATACCAATGCTTATGAAAATACTTGAAGTATCTTGTTTTTGGTTAAATGAATGATGTTCAAGTTAAAATGAGAATGCTCATGGATGTGTTGATTATATGAAATCCCAATAGAATGACTTGTGTTGTTAAGTCATCAAACGAATTGTGATACATAAGAACCTACATAACTCATAAACCTACTGGAAATGGGAGAATATGAAATGGTGGGTTGTGTGCTGGGGATTGTAGGGTACGGAAAAGCATGCTAGGTGGTTGGTAGCCCACAACATGCTTAGCCCCATATATATTTTTACGGCGTATCATCGCCTTAGAGTGTACTCCTAAAGCACGATGATAGGTGGTATAAGGGAAGTGGAGTGATCAGGGAGGTAGTAGGGGAAACTAATAGGCGATATAAGGGAGGTAGAGTGATCAGGAGGTAGTAGGGGAAACTTATAGGCTATATAAGGAAGGTGGAGTGATAAGGAGGTAGTGGAGAAATATAGTAATGTTTATGTATTTATGAATGTGAATATCTGTTAGAACTAAGGCATTAATGCTTGCCTATTTACAGAATTTGAATACTGTTTTTATTGGATATTGTGGTTATGAGTTGAGATATTTGCAACCATGTTATAAGACTTTGATTATTGTTGTTACCCTGAACTATGACTATTACATGTGTCATATTATATTATGGGAGTGTATCGTGGGCACACGCCGTCCGTGCTCATGTCCCTACAGATGTCTATGCAGGACCCACACAGGACGAATATGAGGGACTTAAAGGCTAAGAGAGGGGTGTCCACGCCATTGCACGTTGGAGATGTATTTTGTATATTGTATATTCATTCTGAAGAGGCATTGTAATGTATATATATGCTCTTTTGCTCTAGGTTTGTAATGGCCATAAGGCTGAGGCATATACATAAATTTGGATATTCAAATAGTGAAATAGGGATACGTTCATATTGGTTCATGTGGTTTGGATGAGCTTGTATGTTTAAATTAGAAAATCGCTGCGTGGTTATATAATAGCTTATATAATTGCATAGGTTATCCTATTAGGTACCCATTTGACTAAATTTTAGACCGTTATATAGAAGGAGAGGTTTTGTGGGTTCGTTGCGTGACCAATGTGCTTGCTCTGATATGAGGACCGTGTTTGTATGTTATGTATGCTTTACACTCACTTCCTGGGTTTCCGGACTCGGGGCGTGACAGTTAATCATTAGGTTAAGCCATTACTTATATATGTATAACTATATTTTAATATATATGTATATATTAAATTTTTTACTAACCAAAATTTGGTCGTGAAAAGTGAATTTTTGATCACCAAAAGTAAAATATATGCAAGATGGTTAGGGAGAAAAATAATATACTATGTACTTCCTTTAGCAAACCAACTAGTTAGAAAATGTGAACATTTTTTGACCAAATTTTATTTAGTTAATGCAAGTGACTATTTAACGACCAACTGATTGGTAAATTGTCGTTTACTTTCTTGATCAATTACGCTTTGGTAACTAATTGGTTAAAAAAAGTAAACTTTAGTCGTAATGATATGAAATTTTGACGACTAATTGGTAAAAAAATATATCATTTTATCGATCAATTTTTAGTTGATAAGAAACAAATAATAATTATCAATAAACTTTTATTTGATTGAAAAAAATTAACAATTAGTGGTCAAAATTTTATTTAATTGAAAAATATAATAGTCACATGTATAACTCCTTGTAGTGCCTAAATGGGGTAATTACTAGCAATTAAACCTATTACCTCTCTAGATACATAAGAGACAGTTACAGAAAAGAAAATTTATTTTTTTAGTGACTCAGAATCCCATCAATTTATAGAAAAAAAATTCATGTTTTATTTAAACCATATTCTCATTTTTTTTTCTTGTAAATTCCTTTGAGCCTTACATTGACTTGTTCATCTGAATTTTTTTGATGTATAAATTCTCGCCGATCTTTAATTTTGATTTTCTTCTTCTCTTACAAGCTCATATCACATAAGGAAAGAATGTAATTTGTAACTCGTGTTCTATAAAAATTTTTCCATGGTTGATCTACCTAGTTAATATTAACTTTCATCATAAAAATGTTAAAATTCTTATTATACCTTCTCTCATCAAACATTTATTTTCAATTAAAACATTTGATATTAAATTTTACAACATTATAAAAATTCACATAGATTAATAATTAAAAATGATTTTATTATAATTTTTACTATTTAACTAATGTAGTATCAAATATGTTCTCTATCGTCTTTGTCTTTTTTATTAAACCAATATCAAAATACACTAATATATATTTATATATTAAGATTGAACATTTTTGCACTCCATTAGTTCCCTCATATATTCTTACAATTGCCTATCTTCTCTTTCATCTTATGTTTTACATAATCATCACGTCATAAATAATCTTATACAAAAATTCAATCCAAAACAAAATTATAATATCATAAATATTCTTATTTTATAATAAAAATATTATTTTTAAGCAAAATATTGAGAACAACTTACCAAAAAATAATAGACTTTGGACAAGCGGGCAATTTTCGCATTAATTTTTGGAAAAAAAAATAACGTCCAGCATGTGAGCACTTTCATTGTGATAAAAATTTGCAATTCTAGATTTTTTTTAATAAATATTTTATTTTATAAAAAGTTCAAATTAAGTTTTTATAATAGTGATACTTATAATTTATTTGATAAATCATTTTTTTTTGGGGTTTAAAAGTTAATTCTTTTTTACTCCTTGATTAATATATTTCGGTAGTGTTCGTTTGAAAGGTTCATATGAACCCTTATTAAATGAAGAATTGAGATGATGACAAAAATTTAAATGACAGAAATTATAAAGACAAGTAAATAATTTTTTTAATTTAATTAAGGTAGAAAATATGATAAAATAAAAAATGTTTTTAATATACTTGTTAAAAATATAAATATAAATAAAATTTATTTTAGTCCCTTTAAAATATTTTTTTTATTTTCTTGTACCAAAATAGTGCTAAAAGTGTCGGTCGAAATTTATAAAATTTATTTATGGGAGACAATTTCATTATTTTAAATTATTTATAAAAATATTTAGTTATGGGGGATAATTTTATAATTTTAATAAATAAAAAAACTAGAATTGGGTGCAACATGCTTTTGTGGCGTGCAAATAAAACCCCTGTTTGTCAACCTATTTACAAATCGATGCATTAGAGGCTGTTGACTATGGTGCAAGGTCATGGAATGGCTACTCCTGCATTTGTGTGGGAACTCTTTGACTTAATTTATGAGTGCGCACTCCTTCTCTACCATCTGGTCATGGCTTTTGAATTCAACTTTTTCTGCTTTTGAATACTATCTGCTTCCGTCCAAAAACTTGGGCATTACACATTGGGCGCCATTGGTAGTAAAATTTTTAACAAAAATTTATTAATTTTTGATTTCTAAGTGTTTGAAAAATTATTATTTTTATTTTATTAAAATAATTTTTTAATTTAAAAGTTATCAAAAATTATTAAAAATCGTTAAAAATTATTAAAAGTTATTAAAAAATATAAAAAATTATCAAAAATTTTATCAAATCCTTAAAAATTGTAAAAAAAATCACTAAAAATTATTACTTGATTCACTAAACACACCAAACATTATACTTAGAAACTTTTAACAAAAAATATAAAAATTACTAAAAATTATACCTTCAAACCACCTCATTGTCAATTAAAAAACATAACAAGGTAGTAAAAAAAACATATAAGATTTTAAGTACATATATTTTTTTTTTTTGTTTTAATGAGTATCAAAATTAAAAATATAGTCATTCATTAATGAATAAGCTAGTTTTTGAATTTAATTACATTTAATTTTTTAAAAAAAATCCATTTATTTTTCTTTTTATTTTTCAACACAACCAAATAAAATAGAATTTTTTTAAAAAATTTCCTTCTTTTTGCTTTTTTATAAATTCTTAATCTAAATACAATAATTAATTAATATGCGGTTGTTTTAAAACAATAAAAAAATATTTTAGTTTTCATAATTTTCAATAAGTGTAAGGATACTTCAAACTACTGCCTTCCTCATGAATCATTAACTATCGCTACAAGTACGTTGGTTTATATATACTATATTTATATTTATATGTATTAATAAAAATTAAATTTTTTGACAGCTAAGCCTTGCGAAATGTATGGATACATAACTTATTTCTATATATACCTTGCCGTCCATAGAGAGACCCTTCACCTTCCATTCCATAGACACAACTCTCATCTCTTTCTCTCTCTCTCTTTGTATGCTATTTACATATAGCATTGCTCTGTTTCAGCTTTGCTTTCTTTATCCACCATTGTCATTCTTCGCAGAACCCCATTTCTTCTTTCTTTCTCTTAACTTCTATCTTTCTTCTCTTTCGATCACCAATAAAGTTACCGTTACAGCGAAGTAAACATGCCGGCAGCTGGATTCGGTCCCGGTCCTGGCAACGGGAAGGAGTATCCGGGCAACCTCACCCCCTATGTCACCATAACATGCATGGTTGCAGCCATGGGTGGTCTGATCTTCGGCTACGACATTGGTATTTCGGGTATATGTACACAAAACCCATCACAAATTCATGTTCATAATACATATTTCTCTGGTGTTGTGTTTTTGCTTGGTTTGATGATTGATGTTTGGGTTGTGCTAATCAATTATATTTGCAGGTGGAGTGACATCTATGGAGTCATTCCTGGAGAAGTTCTTTCCATCTGTGTATAAGAAGCAAAAGGCCAACAGCTCGACGAACCAGTACTGCAAATTTGACAGCCAGACTCTCACTATGTTTACTTCGTCCCTGTACCTCGCTGCTCTGTTGTCGTCGCTTGTTGCGTCGACGGTGACGAGAAAGCTCGGCAGAAAGCTCTCGATGCTCATGGGAGGTGTGCTGTTCTGCGCCGGAGCTCTCATCAATGGCTTCGCTCAGGCCGTCTGGATGCTCATTGTGGGTCGTATTTTGCTTGGTTTTGGTATTGGGTTTGCTAATCAGGTAACTCATCAAATGGGTTCTCTCTCTCTCTCTCTCTCTCGATTTTAGACACCATTAATATTCTCTCTCTCTCTCTCTCTCTGGGATATTTGTTGCTATGTTTTCTGATCATTTTATGTCCAAGACCGTTCCTTGTTTAGGATCAATAGATAGATGAGCATGTGTTAAATTGTTAATATTCCCTTATGCTTTTTGTTGTGTGTATAGATGTTTTTTGGCTCAAAAAAAGAACAAAAATTGTGATTTGTTTTTTTTTTTTTTGGTTGGAATTTATTTGATTCTTTCAAGATTGTTTGTTTGGGGTTTTGTCTTGTTTCATATGTTTTTCTATTTATTATTTTTTAAATCCTCTTCTGTTTTCTTGCTCCTACATACTGCCCGTGACAAATATTTTTCTACTTCCTGAAGCAAATATTGCATTACTTCTGATTCTTAAAATCATCACAATCGCTTGAATCACATTATTTTCTTCACATCTGAATAGTATTCCAACAAAACATCAATGAGAGAATTGTGTTCAAGAGATGACAGTGATGGGTTTTCTCCCAGAAAGTTCAGTCGTCACTCTGATCCAAACCAACTGTGCTCTTTGGCAGATCTTTTTGATTCATCTCACTCTGGTTTCTTGTGCTCTGACTAGTCCTTTCCGGGCTTGTGACCGGTAGTTAAAGCATTGCCTCATCAAACTGATAATGGATTTGAATCTTCTTTGGTGTTGATTTGTTCTATTTTAGTACCATTACCCTGAAATTAAAATTTAGCCTATTATTGGTTGTTTTACTTATTCATGTAAAAACTTAGCCCTCTTTTCACTTTTTCTTTAATTGATGTTTTCATTTCACAGAATCATATATATATATATGTATATATATATGTCTTGTTTCTCGTTGCACATGATGCCGATGTGTGTTCCTTTGGTCTTCCCTTACTCGTGCAAGAGGCCGTGTTGAATGGAAACAAAAGTTGGAAATTGATTCGAGAAACGGCCTGCTATTAAATTAGATGTTTAGTGTGCTGTAACGTTCTGTTTTTCCTTCATTTGTTTGAAAATTACAACTATAATTTCTCGATCCCCTAAACATGACAGGAACACGTGGTCCCCTAAAAAAAAAAGACACTTTTTTTCCTTATACAAAAATTTTATCTAGTTTTTCTTTGCCAGTTGTATTAGTTAATTAATACTTGTGTAGGCCAGTTTGGCAATGTTAATATTTACTGTTCCATTTTGTCAGTCTGTGCCACTATACCTCTCTGAGATGGCGCCATACAGATACAGAGGAGCTCTCAACATTGGATTTCAACTATCGATCACCATCGGAATACTGGTAGCAGAGGTGTTGAATTACTTCTTTGCTAAGATCGATGGTGGGTGGGGATGGCGGTTGAGCTTGGGGGGTGCTGTTGTTCCGGCCCTCATAATCACAGTTGGCTCAATAGTCCTTCCCGAGACCCCCAACTCCATGATCGAGCGTGGTCTGCACGATGAAGCCAAATGTAGGCTCAGAAGAATCCGCGGCATTGACGATATTGATGAAGAGTTCAGTGACTTAATTGCAGCCAGCGAGGCATCCAAGAAGGTGGAGAATCCGTGGAAAAATCTTCTGCAGAGGAAGTACAGGCCCCACCTCACCATGGCCATTCTCATTCCCTTCTTCCAGCAACTCACTGGGATCAATGTCATCATGTTCTATGCGCCGATTCTGTTCAAAACAATTGGATTCGGAAGCGATGCTTCGCTTATGTCCTCTGTTATCACTGGCGGTGTGAATGTTCTTGCAACCTTGGTTTCAATTTACGGGGTTGATAAGTGGGGAAGGAGGTTTCTGTTCCTTGAGGGCGGTTCTCAAATGCTCATTTGCCAGGTGCATATCATTTGTTCTGGTTTGTTGATTCGGTGATTTTTTTTTCTTTTTTTTTTTTAATAGTTTATTTATATTACAGAAATTACTTTTCTTTTAGAAAATTTGTATGAAAAAAATAGTTATAGGATGTTGTGATAATGAAATCTCCTAATTGAAGGCAACTTTGATAAGGTTATTTATACTTAGGGTGTGTTTGGAGTGATAAAAAGTGAGATAAAATGAGATAAGTTGTGGATTCATAATTCGTATAATAAGATAAAAAAGTAAATAATTTTTAGAAGTTTTCAAATATTTTCAGAAGTTATCAACAAATGAAACGGAGCCTTAAATTAATTGATCTGTTAGGACACTAAACAAGTATAGACAACTGAATAGAAGGATGTTTAATATCGGTTTAAAAATCTTAGAAGGCACGAAAATGTGTTCAAGTTGGATCTGTTTTGACTTTATTTATTTTTAGTTTTTGACAAGTGTAGCTTGTTAACTTTTCTGAGTCGAGTATAAGCAGCTTTATTATTTTACACTTAACAAGCAAGCACTAATTGTGTTGGAAACTAAACAAGTTACAAGCCGTGTTTCAAATTTTGCTTGCTTTTATAGCTGAGTTGATCTCTTATTTTGCTTGACTTTATAGCGAGTCGATCTCTAATGAGTTTTTGATGAGATAAACACGAATCAAGCTCGAGGTGTTTAGCTTGTGTTACAGCTTTAATTTTGATTAACGTGTCTGGTAGCATAATAATTAACCCATTTCCCTACATATATTTATATGTAGTTTGTGTTATAACATTAATTTGGTATTGGACAGGTGGTAGTTGCAGCTTGTATTGGTGCCAAATTTGGAATAGATGGGGACCCCGGTGACCTGCCCAAGTGGTATGCCATCGTTGTGGTACTTTTCATCTGCGTCTACGTTTCAGGTTTCGCCTGGTCATGGGGGCCTCTCGGTTGGCTGGTTCCCAGCGAAATTTTCCCACTCGAAATTCGATCCGCGGCTCAGAGCATCAACGTTTCAGTCAACATGATCTTCACGTTCGCAGTCGCTCAAGTGTTCTTGACAATGCTTTGCCACTTGAAGTTTGGCTTGTTCATCTTCTTCGCCTTCTTCGTGGTGTTGATGAGCTTCTTTGTCTACTTCTTCTTGCCGGAGACCAAGAACATCCCCATTGAGGAGATGGCCATCGTGTGGAAGGAACACTGGTTCTGGTCGAGGTTCATGACCGATGTTGACTATCCTGCTAATAGAGCTGTTGAGATGAGCAAGGGAGGCCAGCATCCTACTAAATATGTGTGATCTATTCTGAATATTATATATATGTATTTATAGCTTCCCACGTATAGAATTGTTGGCTTAGGGATTGAAGGGTGATAAATACACATCCGTTCTGGTTTTTATGTTCATTTCTGTATTAACTGATTGATGATTACAATATTTACAGCTGGATCTAATCTTTTTCTTTTCTGGTAGCTGTACATGCTATTGATTTCAGTGGCAAGGATTGTGATTTGGTTCAAATTGTGTGACTAAATTTGTAATACAGGTACCTTATGAGTTATGATGCTAAATCCAGAGACCAAAGTGTGATTGATTAAGATTAATGGTGTCTTAGGATGTTTCTCCGTTGCTTTGAAGCCTTGTCCAATTTGAACTCATTAGATCTAGAGATACATTTTCAAAGGATTTCCACTTCCCCCTTCATGATATTGTTGTGCTCTGGGATTTGAAAGACACTTGGTGCCATAATATCGTATGCATCACTAATTATTTGTTATTTTTTTTTATACATATATGTAATTAAAATAAATTTATAGTTAAAATTCTTAAAATTATAAATCTTGCATTTCTTATTTTGTTATGTTATATATATACGTTGAATTATGTATTGAATCATAATTTAATTATATTTACATATATAAGTAATAAAATAAATTGAAATTATATATATATTTTTTATATATTTTGGTCATATTTGTATCTTCATTCCGAAAGATGTTCATATCTGTACCCGTTGTGGATTAAGGTAAAAGTGTGTTTGAGAGGACAAGCAAACTGCTCCCATGCTCTGGTCCTGCTACCATAAGCAGTTCCCCTGCCTTCATTTATGGTTTTAGCTTCAAGATTGCACATGATGTGCAATAAATAAAGTATGGAGGTTATAGGCTCCAAAGGACGGGGGAGAAGGTTTAGGAATGAGACCGTCAGGATGGGAATATCCCACCTTACGAAAACTAGTTCATCTCTTCTACGTAGAATACTTCCATCAAATCGATATTCAATATGAGCACATGGAAAAGGCTTTTGCCAAACTCAATATCAAGATTCTCTGCAGGGTAAAAATTTACTCTGCTACGTCCTCAATTTTTTTTTATTTTTTCTATTTTTTTACGAACAGTTTCAAATGTGCAGAAGAATAAAAGAACTCAGGAGGGAGTTCTCGGCCAAAAATTTTCTTACGATCTAGTTAGTCAAGTGCAGGAGAATAATTGTAGAGAGAGAGAGAGAAAATTTTGTAAGCAATAGTGAAAGTACCTTTATAATTGATAATTCCAAATTATATATAGGTAAAAAAAAAATAAAAGTTAGTAGAACACAATTTTTGCCTATAATACCCTGTAAATCTTATTAATCTCTAGTTTTTTTTTTTAATTAATTCAAGTGATGATTTATAGTGCATTTAATATGTGTGGGATAGTTTATAAGGTGGTAAATGAGACATGACAAGTTCAAGAAGAATAATTATCACGTCATGTTCCCAATTGTTACAACAATGAACTAATTTTGTTATACTATTACCATATAGTTCGGATTAAGATAGAACCTTACTCCACCATTATGGAAGCATGTCTGTGAGATCAAAAAAAGTATAAACAGGGTTAGGAACAAAATTGATGAGATCTGGAAGATTTGTAATCGGGATTGTGCCGCGTGTTTTATATATTTTTTATGCCAACATATTCCAATGCCACTCTCTATAAATTGGTTAATTAAGGATGCATTTGAAGTGATAAAAGTGAGATAATTTGATAAAAAAATGTGAATTCGTAATTTGTGCACTAAGATAAAAAGTAAATAACTATTACAAGTTTTCAAAAATTTTTAAAAATTTTCAAATATTTATAGTGCCCTAAACGCACCCTAAGTAAATTCAGCGAAACTAGATCACTATGTTTTCAATCATTTTAAAAATATGTAATTTTATCGTGAATATTTTTAATGTATTTTATATATTAATCTGTTTATATGCTCTAAAACTTCTAACATAATTTTATAATGTGTTATATACATTTGCCTCATTTTCTACTAAAATCCTCAATTCGTCCCTGAAGAATGGGGAAATTCACCAATAAAACCAAGAACGAAGAAAACTAGAATCAACAAAATCAACGAGAACAAAAACCATATATTCGTGGTCTGTATTTATGTACAATCTAGCATGCTAGTTAAAGAGCTTAGGAAACATAAGAGAGATTATGGATGAAAATATTAGGCACGATATTGGAATATAATTCGAATATGATACGAACATAAAATTAATAAGAAGAAACATCAATCTAACACGATACGGAGACGGTAATTTGTAATTGGCATAATTTGATCTTGCTTTAAACCAAATTAATTATTTAATATATTCATTAAATTTTAATAATATTTGAATATAAGCAAGAATCAACACGAATTATAAAAAATGATACGATTTTCACCCCTAAGAGAGATAAACAGGTAAGATAATCATGATTATGTCCTCTTCCCCAACATTTTCTAATATTTCTTTAAAAGTCTCACCACTTAAACGTATTTCCACAATTCCCAGTGGATCTCAGTCGCTCAAGAAAGAAGGCTGATCAAATCAATCCAACAAAAGAAAATCTGAAGTCCACAACTTTAGTTGTTTAGGTGGGGGTGGGAATCGAATTCACATGCTTTTCAAGTAAGAATCGCTCCCTTTTTTCTATCCAAAACAATGAGATCAAAAAGGACATTTCAAGTAAAGAAACACAACGGTGAGTTAAATTGGGGCTTCCGAGAAAAAGAGGCTACGAATAAATTTGGTCACGGTCATGCAAATGAAGCGAAGGACAACAGCATCAACACCACAACTGCAGTTCAATTGGATCCACTTTTTACCTCTGCTTACCGTTGGAAATGGGATAGACCAATTTGAGTTCACGGTATTGCAAATCACAAATTAAAGAAGAGAAGGGAGGAAGGTGTCACATGACTCACCTTGCTTCAATTCAATTTAGAGCACCTCTCGATCTCAGTAACATCCCATGTGGATATGTTTTTGGATAGAAGTGGATAAGTAGTGGTCTCATGACTTGTTCCTTTTCTTATCTCTAGAGACTACCAATAATATACCAAAATAAAATTAGTAGAATAACACGAGACTCCTGTGGACCAATCGTTCAAATTAATTATAATTATAATTTTATTACAACACTGTTATTGTCCTTTCATTCAAGTCACATTATTTAATTACTATTTTTAATAGAATAGCATTTTCTTATTACAGTGTTAGAAAATAATGATATCTCGGAATCGTTTCGTAGTTTTAAACTTCAAAACTTTAAACAAAATTAAAAAATAAGTGTCAACATAGGCAATGAAATTAACCTGGAATGCTAATCATACCTTTCTCTTCTGCGTGCTAAGCTATAAACAAATGGTGATGGAAAGTAGTTAATTGGTTTAAGTACTATATATGTGTATACAAGAGTAATAGGTTTAAAAAAATATCAGATGTACGCAATCTTTCTCTTAATTATGAGAATTTATTAAATAGAATTATTACAGCATGTCGTACAGTGCACTAATTCAAATATGACACAAAATAATCGTTATATAACATAAATTTCAAAATAATAATAATAATAATAATAATAATAAATAAATAAATAAAAATCAATTTTGGTGCATTATGATATTTCAAATTTGCATTTGTGCTATGCACGGATATAGTGCATTGTATAATTTTCATTGAGTAATAATTGTTTCTAGGTGTTATTTTCTCTCTCTTTGTGTTCCTTTTTTTTTTTTTTTACACAAGACTTACTACCAAGAGTGGATCTGCTGTCGGTGATGGTGGTGATATGAAGAATAGAGAGTACCAAAGCCACGTTTAGAGACATGGTGGTTTCGCTGCTTGCTTTGGCCATGCCTCTAATTTTCTTTTTCTTACTCAAAAAGAGTGGAATCTCTCCCTCTTGTGGTGTGGCCATCATCAAAAATCTCTTATTTTTAGTAAATATTTCGAGGATGAAACAAAAAGCATTGTTGTATAGCCAGTAGTAATTTGAAAGGCGTTAATTACACTTGGGTTGTAATAACCACAGTGATCGAAGCCTAACTTCTAGCTAGCCAAATCAATAATGCAAACTATGTCTGCGAAAGTTAAAGTTTTATTCATATGATTCTTTGTTCAGTACATATAAATGATCTGCCCTATATATGGCAGTAACTGCCCATCCAAATAGACCCAAACTACTAGTCAGACAAGGTAACTGCTTATAACTACTGTCTGATTATACATATAACTACTACTCAAATAGTGCAAACTGCCTATCTACTACAAATAACAATTGCCGGTAACTTTTATGATGTGCTGTCAACATTCTCTACAAGTAACTGCTGGTACAACTGCTCTTGTAATTACTGTTCAGACATAAGTAACTGCTGCGTTGGTTGTTTCTGGGCGGTCACATGTTGATTGGCTTTGTCCATTGATGTGGTTGATGGTGTTAAGCTATTGGCATGGCATTACTAGTCTATCCCTTGATGTTGCGCTACAGTGCTCACGAAAGCTAAGGCATTGTTGTCATGTTCTTGTATGGCTTTCGCGTGGCTAACCTCAATGCTGTCTTCAATGGCCATGGTTTGCTGTTGCGGCTGGTTGGTATGCCCTTGTGCTGCTAGCTGGCTAGATGAGTTTCTAACATGCCTCATTCTTTCGGCAAACACTTTGTCCTAAAGGTGCAATTTGGGAAATTGTTGATTCAAGTAATCAGCCTCTTTCCATGTGGCTTCCTCTGGCAGTAATAGTTCCCATTGAACAAAGGCTTCTTATACCTTGTATTTTCCCTTCTTGATTTTTTGATAGTCAAGCACTTGTAAAGGTTTGATAATCAGATTAGCATCTTCGTCAAACTCTGGAATGTCATGAACAGCAAGGCTTAGGTCTCTTATTTTACGTTTGAATGGTGAGACATAAAAGATGGGTTAAATGCTTTTGTCTAACTGCAATGCTAACTTGTACGCCACAGGACCTATCCTTTCCAAGATTTCATAAGGTTCGTAATAGCGATGGTTGAGTCTGTAACATGACTTCAAAGTCATGGTCTTCTGCTTGCGAGGTCTAATTTTGAAATAGACCCATTATCCAACTTGGAATTACTTCTCGCGATGACATTTATCTGCATAGTTTTTCATTCTATTGTTAGCTTTGAAAAGGTTATCATTCACTTCCTTGAGTAATTCATCTCTTTGAATCAATTGTTTGTCCACATAGTTATTTTTTGATGACCTAGATGGACAGGATACCAAAGTTGGTGGCTTCCTTGCATAAAGTGCTTTAAATGGACTTGTTTTGTTAGAAATGTGGAAACTAGTATTATACCAATATTCTGCCCAACTAATTTTGTCTTTCCAACACCTTGGATTATTCTGTGCAAAGTAGCACAGATGTTGCTTAAGTGAGTTGTTGGTGACTTCGAGCTAACCATCTGTTTGTGGGTGGTAAGATGAACTTGTAGCGAGTTTTGATCCTTGCAAATGAAAGAATTCCTTCCAAAAGTGGTTACTGAAAATCCTATCATGATCAGTGATCATTAAATGGGGAATTCTATTTAACTTGACTATATTGTCTAAGAACAATTGAGCAATGGTTTTGGTAGTAAATTGGTGAATTAAGGGAAGAAAATGTGCATATTTGGTGGGTCTGTCTACTATCACCATAATTGCTATATATCTGCCAGAATTTGGCAGCCTATAGGTAGTGGTTGAAGTAATCTACTGGGCTATCTTGTATCACTTTTGATGTGCTGGCAGGTGTCGCAGGCTGCCACATGATGCTTGACATCATTCTTCATTCCTTCCCAGTGAAAGGATTATGCCATTCATTCCTATGTGCGATAAACTCCTGAGTGACCCGTTTCTCTGAAGTTATGAAACTGCCTTAGTAATTTTTGCCTCAAGTCTCCAATGGATGGAACATAAACTCTTCCTTGAATAAGATCATGTCATTTCTGACTTCATAGTTTGAAACATGTGGACTATCTTCTTCAATCTTCTGCTTTAATTCTGTACAATGGGAATCATGGGTTATGGCATCATGGATTTCTTGCCATATAGACCACATAGGTCTTGTTATGGCCACTAATATGGGACTGTCTTCGTGCCTTGACAATCCGTCTGCAACTCTGTTATTGTGGCTAGGCTTATAAAGTATGCCATACTTAAAACCTATTAACTTGGCCACCAATTTTTGTTGCTCAGGTGTCAAATTCTTTGCTCGAGCAGATGCTTCAAAGGTTGCTAGTCTGTGATGATTAAAAACTTTATGCCAGGCAAATATGGTCCCCAAACTTGGATAACCTCCACAATGGTAAGTAGCTCTTAAGAATATACTTTCAAATTTTTCTTGGACGTCCCTTTTAAGATAACACTGCACCAATGCCTATATCACTAGCATTAGTATGAACTTCAAATTGCTCTTGAAAATCATGCATGGCAAGTACTAGTGTTGAGGCCATTGCATGCTTAAGGTCATCAAATGCTTGGGTTCATTCTGCTATCCATTCAAATTTCTCTTTCTATAGCATGTCAGTTAAGGGCCTTGCAATCTGTCCATAATTCTCCACAAATTTGCAGTATAGCTAATGAGGCCCAAGAAAACGCGCAACTCTATGATGTTTTTTAGCAGTCTCTAACTCTGCAAGGCCTCGATTTTTTGTGGATCAACCTTGACCCCTTCCTTGGTGATTATGTGGCCCAAGTACTTTACTTCTTCTTATGCGAAAGCACACTTGGAAGGCTTAATGTAAAACTGGTTTCTAACCAAAACTTCAAGAACTTGCTTCAAATGATGACAATGATCCTCTAGGTTCTTTGAATAAATGAGAATGTCGTCCAAGAAAACTAGAACAAACTTACGAAGGAAAGGTCTGAAGATGGCATTCATGGCTACTTGAAAAGTTACTGGTGCATTGCAAAGACTGAAGGGCATTATGCACTATAAGAAATAACATCTTTAGCGACCACTTTTAGCGACCAAACAGCAATTTGGTCGCTAAATATTTAATTTTACCGACCAAATATGATTTGGAAGCTAATTTATAATTTTCGCCGACCAAA
>JAVXUM010000030.1:6752350-6766853 GCA_035590655.1 Pouteria glomerata
TTTCAAGTTCCACCATTTAGTCCTTGAGCATCTATACCTCTTCTTTCTGCTATTCCACCTTTGGATCTGCACATCTAGGATCAACAACCTATGTTGGGAGGTCAAACTCTCCTCTGGAAGACGTTTGTTAAAAATAATTTAATTCAACAAAAATAAATTATAAATTATATTATTTACTAAAAGTAATTTAATTCAATAGATAATTTAATAGAATATATTTCACATTAAATCAATTAATTAAAATAATTATTAATTAATTAATTTAATTTAATTGTATTATTTATTACAAATAATAAATTATATTTCATATTAATTTAATTAATTAAATTATTTATTAAAAATAATTTTAGTTTAATAAAATATTTAAATAAAATAATTTATTTCAATATGATACAATTAAAATAAATAATGCATTAAAATTGACAAAATGTTTGTACTGGAATAATAGGTGCCTGAGTTGAGTATCAATTAAAAAAATAAAAAATAAAAAGAGAGTGTAACCAAAATAAATTGGAAAATAAAAATTCAAAAATAATCCTCCGAATAAATTGTAAGAGCAAGCACCCGACATACTTGTGCCCTTGGAAACACAGCTAGATTCGAATTACTTATTGCTTTTCAAAGGCATTTCAAGAAACCAATTTTAATTTATAGCTTTCAGTAGACGAGAGCAATTATAGGAACCATAAAATAAACTAAGTATCAAACGAAACATGAAATCTGTAATAAATCAGGAAATTTGGATTTTTGATGGACTCCTTAATTTTTCAAATTAATCAACCAAATTATTCTACCAAAATCAAGCATGTATGAGTTAAAACTCTAGGATGATCCTCACACAGAAGACCAAGGACGGCATCTTGTTGATAATTTCCATCCAGACGAATCTTGTGCTCTGAAATAACCTTTAGGACAATCCTTGCAATGTCGAGGATGAACACCAAGACGGTAGTAGACTCCTGTTGTTGCCGGCGGTGCGGAGACCATACCCCTAATCCTGCCAGGAATCGCATTGCCATAGGGAAACATCTGTTGGGGTATTTCTTCAGTACTCGTTGATTGGCTAGTCGTTCTCTCTTTTTCAAACACCAGGCGAACACCAACCTCTTTCACTTCATAACGTTCCGCACCAACCACCGAAATATTCAATTCGTCGCCGACTTCCAACCGCTCTTCAAACCTCCAATAACTTAGACACATCAGATCCTCTTTATCTTTTGGAATGCCAAATACACGTGGGCAATAGCTCCAAATCACATTCTTGGCCCTATTACTAACGAGAATATGTAAGTATCTGTGATGGGCACGACGCCTTGTTTCGGAAATCCCATACACAGAACATACACTCAAGGCTTGGACTCTGAAATTAGGATGTGAAGGCACAGTAAATGATATCGAACATCCTCTGTTCTTAATATTGAACCGTTCTGGAACCCTGCTACCCGGAACATAAGCACAAAACATATCACGTTCGTGGCATCCCTGCAACAAGAAAGCATCATTTAATTGTTACAAACATATATATACACATTGACAGGCTGAGAAAGAGAGAGAGAACAGATCACCTGCAAAGGAAGGCTCCTTGACTTGTTTTCAGACGCTAGGCGCGTAAGCAAATTTACATTTGGCATTCCCCGCAGGGATTCCAAGTTGGGCAGCCCCAGATCGTCAAGTATCTCGGTGTCAACATTCTCTATGGGTTCCAACTTGTACAGGCTTTCGATCTCATCCAGATTCTCACAGTTATAATATCCTAAACTTGTAACAAGCAGAGGTGATAGAAACTCTACTTTCTTCAACAATTTACACTGTACAACATTCAAAATTTTTAATTCATGTAACCCTTCAAGTGACCGAAGTCTTGTGCATGACTCTAAGAATAGTATCTCAAGCCCAGTATGATCTCTTATGCCAGCTGGAAGGCTACGAATTGGGTTGTTGCTTAGATTTAATTTCCGCAAGGATGACATGTTTCTAATATCAATGGGGAAATCAGCATCTGACAAATTGCATTTCGTGAGACTTAATTTCACCAAGGAATGTGGTAAAGAAGACCATAAATATTCTGGACTTTTTCTTGGCTTCAAAAGCCATCTGAATAATGAATACCCTGTTTGAACCTCCTCGCTGGCAGAGAGTGATTGATTTACATCAATTCTATCTGCATGAAGCACTTTCAGAGACTCCACATTCCGGAACTCTGTGGGCAATTTCTCAAGATTTGAACAACCGGAGATGTCTAGCATTTCTAAACATCTTAACAATCCAATGCTTCTTGGAAGATTCCACAGGTTTTTGCAACCTCTCAAGTTCAACAAAACGAGCCTCTGCAGGGATCCAATGGATTCATGAACCTCAATCAAATTTACACAATTTGTAAGTAGGAGTCTTTCAAGATTGGGGAGCATTGAGAAGTTAGGAGTTTTGACAAGGCAACTGGAATTACTTAGATCAAGGATTTTTAATAATTTGAGAAACTGTAAAAAGAAAAAAAAAGGTAACATTAATACTACTAATAAAAACTATTTCAATCTTTTTTAAGTGAGAATATATATAATGACTTCATACCTTGGTTCCATTGAAAATTTCTCTTAAACTACTGTAGCGCATTTCAAGAACAACCAATTTCTCCATAAGGAAATCATTGGGTATGAACTGTAGAGGGAATCCATGCCAACACAACCATCTCAGTCCTTTAGGAAATTTCTCACAGCTTCCTCTGAGTTGCACATAGCTGAGTTGCAGAAGTTTTAGGTTTCTCAGCTTTGCAAATGCATCAGCTTCGAAAGCAACTTGATTTGAATTTCCTAGAGCTTTACATGTCCACTGCCGAGAAAAGATACCCAAACCATACCATTTAAGCAAATTCCCTATATTTCCCAACACTGAATTGTTGAGTAATTCTTCAAAATTACGTTTTCTAATGACACCAAAATCTGTTCTTGCAAAGAAATTTTTCTTCAACAATTCCATATCAAGAATGAGGCCTTCGATTTTTCCAGTGCCCTAATAGAGAACGAGAAAGGGACCACTGATTAGTAAATACAATCTATACATAAATAGTTATAAATATTATGAGAATAAAGATTAATTCTTACAATATTTTCTGTCAACGCATTAAAAGAATCCTCATGATTCCACAATCTGCTACGACCTCCTGGCTCCTTAGGTGATTCTTGACGAACAATTTATCTTCCCATTTGTTCAATCAATTGATGCATCCCTATCTCATTATGTTTATTAATTGTCAGCAGACATCTATTGATGAGATTGTAGATTCCAATCAATGCATGAAAACCACATCCATTCAGGATTGTAATTGTCCAATCTTTGTCCTTCCCAACAAAGAAACAAGCGACATGGAGGAATATATCTTTGTCATGATCATCCTGTAAAGAGTCAAAACTTATTTTAAGTTTCTCAATTATTTCACCATCTGGAATTGCTTTCAATTTCTCTATATGACTTCTCCACAAATTTTTGTCATATCTAAGTAGAGAAGAGCCCAAAATTTTGATTGCTAAAGGAAGCCCCCCACAATGGTGTACGATACTTTTTGAAGCCTCTACATAACCATCAATGGGATGGTTTTGTCCAAAGGCATGCCAACTAAAGAGCTCTAATGATTCATGACAATCAAACTTTCTAACTTGATAGACCTTGTAAACTTCAGGCCTAACCAACTGCTCATGCCTAGTGGTAATGATGATTTTACTACCCTGAGAAAGCCAATCTCGCATTCCAAGTACTGCATCTAATTGGTCTCGTTTATCCACATCATCAAGAACTATAAAAACTTTTTTACAACACAAGGCATCCTTAATCTTAACAATCCCTTCATCAACACTGTATATTTTCTCCTTTCTTCCCGGTAGAATAGTTGAAAGAAGTTGCCTTTGTAAATCAACTAAACCATTTTGTCGTCTTGAAATATCCCTTATATTCGCAAGGAAATTGCTACTTTCAAAGTTTGAGAAGTTTGAATTGTATACAAATTTAGCAATGGTTGTTTTTCCTATACCACCCATCCCACAAATAGCAGCTATACCAACATCAGTTGATCCATCTTGAATCCACAAATTGATGTTTTTAGCTCGAGAATCTATTCCAACTGGATATGGGGCAACACTCAAGATTTTGCGATTTTATTTGTCTTCAACTACTTTAATAATCTTTTGGATAAACTTCGATTCATGCCTACAAATTGAATTAAGACATGAAAATGAAGCACAATAAAATGTATTGACTAGAAATAAATTGCAACTTGTGAATAAAAATAACAAAATATCAAAGATATCTTAATCTTTACACACAACTATCATTCACAAATTGAAAGTTATTTCAACGTGCTTGAGTTATAAGGGAAAATAATAACACACATTTTAGAAATTTCAATAAAATATAACATTTTTGTTTTAAATTGCCTGTTTAATGAATTGGCCTCTCATTTTTCACGAACTATATTCTTTAAACGTGAAGATCCATTTAGTTGATGCCCCAGGATCATCAATTTCGGTTTACTATTTACATTTTTCATAATCAATGGATATTCCTTCGTCAAAAATGTCTATATGCTAACAACATGCAACATAACAAGTTTTTTCATTTGTGTGAGCATCTACTGATAAAGTTTTTTCTAGGTAACCATTATAGCACCAAGTAGTAGCTTCTCGTGATATCCCCAATTAACTATTTCCAAGGCTTTTACTTCTAGTGTAGATTATGACAACATTATAATAATGATCTTGAAAAACAAAATAAATTTGTTGTGTTTCCAAGTCATGTTACCTAGTTTATTGTATTTTTTTTTTTAACCAGGTGCAAATTCCCATCCTAGCATAAATTATCAAATACATATATATGCATGACCAAGATTCTATATTAAATTTTTATTCTCATAATTGTTTTGGTAATTCAAAATCAACAGCAGTTACATCCATTGTATTAATTCAGATACAGGTTAATGATCATAATATTTAACTGCTTTATTATGTTGTGAACAAGGCCTCAGATGTGAAAGCATGTTTCTATATTATTGAAAGAATGAGAAATGCTCCTGGAAAATTGTGTATATATTTCTGTGCATTGGAGAATCAACCCTATTTATAGATAGAGAAATGACATTATAAGAAATTAAATGAGACACAAATTCCTATATTACTTATTCTAATAAAACTCTATCCCTTATCTAGAGATATACATTAACATCCCATCAAACTCAGGTTGACATAGCAGACTGACTGAAGGTGAAGTAGTGGCATGGAAGAGCCGAGTGCGAATCACAATGGTTCATGAAAGCACAAGAGGCATGAGAAAGAATGTTGAATGGCCGAAGACTCAGGGAAGCGCATTTAATGGCTAAAAGCGCGCTGGAAGCGTGATGAAGGGCCAGATGTATGGGGAGGCACATTGGAAGGGTTGGAGGTACGGGAATAAGCATTTGAAGGGTTAGGGCACGCTTGGAAGCACGATGAAGGTTCGTGTTAATAGTTCTGAGATGAAAATAATGGTATGCTAGTGATAACACAGTGAATCCGGATGAGCACTGAATGATCCAAATCAGGTCCGGGTTTTCTGGAATTGCTACCTTGACACCGGTGTGGTGTCTGCCAAAGAGCCTCCGATACTTAAGTTAGCAAAAAAGTAGAGAAAGTATTCCGGCAGAGTAACAGTAAAGCCAAAGTAGTGTGTGTACCTGGGCATCGGAGGTGGTTACATTTATATACCTATGCTGAGCCTACATGGATCATGTATATGTGAATAGTATAGAATCATACTTATTATTCAATCAGGGTTCGCCACGTGTACTCACGAATCCCCATGCTGATATCACTCAATTAGTTATTAAAACCGTTAGTGGGCAGGCAGTACCCCTGCAGGCGAGTATCACGGAATATATCAGAAAGTGGTCAAACATGTGACCACGATATAAGCATCTTTGTCTTATATAGGAAGATCAGACCAATCTTCTAATCGTATGGTCGGTCGCTCGAGATCGGGTACGAATGTTCGGTCGATAATACTAGTTGAGTTTATTCGGGTATTATCATCGGTCGGGATTTCCCGTTTGATCGGTCAGGTTGGTCTTGTACTATTATTCGGTCAGGTTCACCCTATCAGATGCCCCCGATTCCTTTAGTCACAGAAAGTGGCCGAAAAGAATCCAATTATCTCAAATCGGTTAACTGGTCGGTCGGGTTTTGCTTATCAGAAAGTTGGTTCGACCGAGTAATCAGATGGCTTCATTTCATTACACTGTCGGGCGAGAATGAAGAAAGTTTGTAAAATACGCTTTCGAATATAAATAAATATAAAAATGTATTTATGAATAGACGCGGGGCCGGCGCATTTAATGTTTGTGCGGCTAAGCAGGTGGGAAAGTGGCAAAAGTACACGGCCGTTCTATCATTCTGCCACCTGTTGCTATTGTACTGGGCAATAGTTGGGTAGTGGGAGCGGCTATTCACGAGAGCCGTTAGATAGTTTTTCGCGACAATCAATCAGGACCGTTGATTTCAAAGTTACGTTTAGTACAAAAACGAATAAGAGTTTTTAGCAAAAATTCGTAGTTATAAAAGTCTCCATTGCTCGTGCCCTCCATAGTTCTCAAAGGTCTCGTCTTCCTTGCTCTCTCGATGTACCATCAACAGCAGTACTTTTTCGGTAAGAATTTTATTTACCGTTAATTCTCATTTTAATCTCATCCATTCTTCATTTTATTTTCATGTTCTGGTTCTCGAATCGCTGCTTGTACTATTACCAAAGTCAGCGCGCATTCCCTAATCCTATAGGTTTTGTAGGAAACCCTAGGTTTATTTGGGCAGTGGTTGGGGGTATAGTTTTTACTTTTTATTTTTATTGTATTAGGGAAATTGTCCTTTCAATAGCCATGGATAGCATTGAAAGAATCAACTCCTCGAGCATATAAAGTAGTAGTGGAGATGGCCTCCTCTTTCCCTATCGTCAAAACCCTCAGCCATCCGATTCCAGCGATCGAATTGTCAACGCATTCGAGCCAGGGATTGAAAAAAGACGAACTCGCGTAGTCAGTAGCAGTAGTGAAGAAAAGGGAAGTATATTCGAAGCCGAAAAAATTAGGTCAACAATTTCTGAGAGAAGACTCTCAGAAATTGTTAGACATTTTCAGCTCCCAGGAGATGTCCACCTGAGATAACTAGGGGAACAAGATTCAGCATGCTCGCCGAGGGGGGCCGAGATTGCTGTTTACGAATGTGCCTTATTCGGTGGGCTTCGATTTCCCCTTCCCAGACTTGTCCGAGAAATACTGAGTCGACTCAACTTAGCCCTTGGTTAGGTCGTGCCGAACAGCTGGAGAATTCTCATTGGCTGCGCTATTTTTTGGAAGGCCACGACCGGAGAAGGATTAACGGCCGACCTCTTCCTGCACTTCTATAAGGTCACAGAGAGAGGCTCGGGATGGTGGTATTTCTCCGCCAGGAAACCAGAATTTAACTTTGTGACCGGCATGCCCACATCAAATAAAGGATGGAAAGAAAAGTTTTTCTTCATCCGAGGAAGTACCTGGGAATTCCAGCCATGAGAATCCGAGGAGGAATAGAAAATCAGGGTTTCTCGAGTATGGGGTCAACCAAGTTTGAAGGATAGGCTCATATTTGAGTTTTCCATTTTTCTTAATTTTGTTCTCTCCTTAGTTGAATTTTTGGGTCGACTCAGGATTTAGAAGTCTAACCCCAGTTTTTTCCTTCGATCAGCTCGGAAGCAAACTGTTCTTACTCAAAAACAGAAAAGGCTTGTCGAACGAGCTAAACTCCATAGCGTTCGGGAGGTTCAATTTTTTATCACAGCTGATGATCTTGCTGATTATCTACTTAGTCCCGACCCTTCCAAAGAAGCTCTAGTAGCAGAACGTGAGCGGAGTGAGTTTATATTATAAATTCTATGATCGTTTTTTGATCTATTTATGAGTTCTGACTTTCTGTTTGTAATTGATGCAGATCAATCCACGGTCGATCCCAAGCAAGCCGAGCGTGTTGAGATGGCCTTTGACATGAGCTACCTGAAACGTATGGGCAAAAGGAAGCCAGCAAAGGAAGTGGGGGATAAACCGCCCGTTCCCAAGAAGGCCAGGACCACGAAGCCCAGTACCACTGCCACCACCGTGGTAGTTACGCTCTCTCCTCCTCAAACTGCAGCAACTAAGCCCGTGGAGAGGGAAAAGGCCGGGGAACTGCCTCAGGATTCCGGATCAAGTGGTACACTTGAAATCTCACGCACTCCCACCCGAATCGAGGCAACCGGGTCGGGCTCTGAATCAGGGTCTTCCGTGAGACAAAATCTCGAGGTCAGCAGCGAGCTAGCGTGGCAGAGGCTCCTTGCCACGGTTTCAGAGGCATATCTAACTGCCGTCCGCCGGAGCCAGAGCTCGGCCATGGTTTATGAACACAACCATGAATTCTTCAGAGTAAGAAACTCCCCTTCTTTTCTTTTTTTTTTTTTTTTTACATGGCCATTTTAACCTCTTAACTGATTTGTTATGCTACGCAGACAATGGTCTGATCCCTCGCCCTCTATACCAGGCTTGGGAACACAAAAAAAGCTCTTCATACCTAGAGGAAGAAGACCGAGTCGTTCAAGCTCGAATTTGAAGCCAAAGAGCTAGAATATTTGACGAAAATTGAAGAGCTTAAAGTTGTCGCAGTAGTTGCCAATCACAAGAAAGACGAAGTGCTGCGTCAGAACCGTTAATTGAGGCAAGACAATAAAGCTCTTGGCAATGAACGCAACGGCTTATGGAAAGAGCTCAACGAGGTGATCGATCATAAAGAAGAACTTGAAAAGAAAGTCACCGAGCTCTCGGAAGAGCTGCAAGAAGCAGGGAAGAGGGCCGTTGAGAGCTTCAAATATTCAAATGATTATTAGGCAGCTCTCTTCCCTGTCTTTGAGCAAGGGTTTAACCATGCGAAAGCGAAAATTCAAGCCTCCTTCCCTAATCTCGATTTAAGCAAGTTCAAACCGGTGCCCTCCGACGCTGAGGAAGAAGAGGGTGGAGGGAAGGACCAAAAGGAAGATCATCTTGAAGGGCTAAGGGTCCCTGAGCAGTCTAATCAAAAGGACAAGGAACATGAGGCTGACCAAACCCCAGAGATTGTAGCTACTCAGGAGGCCAAATAACTGGCTTCTCCCCCTGCTTTTCTCTCTCCCTCCCTGATTTTTTTTTTTTTTTGAACAATGTAAATGAAATTTATTGGTAATATTACAAGGAAATTTTTCTTCCTTTCTATTTTGTTGGTTTACTTTCTTAATTTTTATTTAGCTCAACTACAAAAGTAATCATGGTCTGCAGCTCGGCCTTCTTGGTCGAGCCTATTACCTCATTCGACCCTGTTCAGGTTCTGGAACCAGCTTGGATAATTCATTTAATGAACTCGGCCTCTGGTGTCGACTGAATAAATGGAGATACAAATAAACAAATAAATGAATAAATGAACGAGAACTTATAACTGATCAGCAGAGCCATTGTAAACAAATTTTAATTAAGTTACTAAATCATCAATCGTATAATTACCTCAAGATGATAAAATTTTTGTTGCTCAGTTGCTTTTATGTCGTTTCGTGAATTTTCAAATTGTTCCAAGTTGATCTGTCAAGTCGATCTATCGTTCTTAAGTAGTTATTTCATGTCGATCTGTCGCTCTTAATGTCGATCTGTCGCTCTTAAGTCGATCTGTCATGTCAATCTATCGTTCTTAAGTTGATCTTTCATGTCGAATTGTCGATCTGTCGCTCTAAATGTCGATCTTTCATGTCGATCTGTTGCTCTTAAGTCGATTTTGTTGCTCGGATAGTCGGGCTATATGAGTCATTTTCGTGCTCGGCTCAGTCAGCCGAGTAGTTGAATTATAGTAAAATCGTCAAAGTTGAGCCGTTGAAGTTGCCATAGATATATTGTTGAATTCATAGAAATTGAATCATTCATTGTAGTGTTTTAGAGTAGAAATATTCACGCCCTGCTCAAATAATGAATGTAATTAATGATAAATGTTAATTTACAACAATAAAATTACAATATAAACTTAAGCTTTTAAGTGTAGTATCTCCTGAGATGCTCCGAATTCCATGGATGAGGTAGCTCTTTGCCCTCGAGATGCTTCAGTCGGTAAGTCCCTTTTCTAGTGTATCCGAGCACTTCATACGGTCCTTCCCAGTTCGGGCCCAGTTTGCCTTCTTGTGAATTCCTTGTGGATTGATTGACTCGCTTCAGCATAAGATCTCCCACAGCAAACTCTCTCGGTCGGACCCTGGAGTTGTGATATTGGCGCATCCTCTGCTGGTAGGAGGCCATTCGGATCGCAGCTTGTAGTCTCTTTCCCTCCAGCAGATTAATCTCTTCATTCATTAA
The DNA here is from genome assembly GCA_035590655.1 of Pouteria glomerata. NCBI lineage: Eukaryota > Viridiplantae > Streptophyta > Magnoliopsida > Ericales > Sapotaceae > Pouteria > Pouteria glomerata. Next base: position 6,762,732 of record JAVXUM010000030.1, read on the forward strand.
CTCTTCGTTCTGATCTGGGTCGAAGTTCAATGTTCTGTAACTGGGAAGACCGACCTCCACTGGAATCACTGCTTCGGCACCATATGTGAGTAAAAAAGGAGTCTGTCCGGTTGGAGTTCTTTCAGTTGTTCTGTAAGCCCAGATGATGTTTGGAAGTTCATCTGCCCAGAGCCCTTTTGCTTTTTCCAGCTTTGTTTTGATGATCTTAAGAAGAGATCTGTTGGTGACCTCAACCTGACCATTAGCTTGGGGATGCTCGGGAGAAGAATAGTGATGACTGATCCCCAATTCTTCACATAACTCCTTGAACTGCCTTCTTTCGAATTGCTTTCCATTATCATTGATGACCACCATTGGTTTACCGAATCGACACACAATATTTTGCCATAGGAACTTCTTCATATTCTGCTCTGTTATGTTTGGGAGAGCCTCAGCTTCTGCCTACTTCGTGAAGTAATCAATAGCAACCACTGCAAACTTCCTCTACCCTTTTCCCAAATGGAGTGGCCCAACAATGTCGATTCCCTACTATGCGAATGGCCATGGGCTTTGGATAGGTGTTAATTCCTGAGCTGGAAGCCTCGGGATGTTAGAAAATTTCTGACACTTATCACATTTTTTCATAAATTCCCGAGCATCTACTTCCAGGGTAGGCCAGTAATAGCCTGCCCTTAAAACTTTTCCTGTCAATGCACGACTTCCCGAGTGGTTGCCACAGACCCCTTCATGGATTTCCCTCATAACATAATCAGCCTCTCGCTTATTTAAACATCGTAATAAAATAGAGCTGTTTCCTCGCTTGTAAAGGATTCCATCTATGATCAGGTATCTGGTTGTTCTGTGCTGAACCCTCCTTGCTTCATTTTTATCCTCTGGCAGAATATTATTTTCTAAATATGCTTTGATCGGTTTGGCCCATTCAGCGTCATCTTCCACATAGTTAACTTCTGGGGTCTGGATACTCGAAGAATTAAGTACCTCGATCGGCACACCGACATTTGCTTTCCCCGAGGAAGCAATTTTGGCTAATCGGTCAGCCTCTTCGTTCTGGATCCTTGAAATTCTTTACAGCTGGAACTTGGAGAATTTTCTGGACAAGTTTCTCGCCCGTTCACAGTACTCAGCCATGTGCTTTCCTCTGGCTTCATACTCCCCTTGCATCTGCTCTATCACCAGCTGAGAGTCACTATGAACCTTTATTTGTTCTGTCCCCATTCTTTGGGCCATACGGAGGCCAGCTAAAAGAGCTTCATACTCCGCTACGTTATTTGTGGCAGGAAACTTGAACCGCAGAGCATACTGTAACTTACAGCCCTCTGGAGAAATAAGAACTATTCCAGCACCACTCAAATTATTAGTTGACAAGCCATCAACATTTAAAATCCAGAAATCATAAGTGTCTTCATCGGGGGCAGGGTCTTGTGGTAGGGCTGTGAATTCAGCAATGAAATCTGCCACGGCCTGCCCCTTTATTGCAATTCTGGATGTCGAACTGGATGTCAAACTGACTCAGCTCGACTGACCACTTCATCAACCGACCAGAAGTTTCGGGTTTATGTAGAACATTTTTCAGAGGTTGGTCTGTTAGGACGACGATTGTGTGAGCTTGGAAGTAGGCCCTCAGTCGCCTAGCCGCCGTTACAAGAGAAAGGGCCAGTATTTCCATCTTTGGATAACGTTTTTCTGCTCCATATAGGGCCTTGCTCGTGTAATAAACCGGCATTTGAACTCCTTCCTCCTCTCGAACAAGTGCCGAACTGACAGCTGTAGATGAAATAGCTAGGTACAAATACAACTCTTCCCCTGGAGTCGTCCGACTGAGCAATGAGACAGACCTCAGGTACTGCTTTAATTGTAAAAAGGCCTCCTCACATTCCGCTGTCCACTCAAACGCCTTTCTGAGTACTTTGAAGAAAGGGTGGCACTTATCCATTGATTGAGAGATGAATCTGTTCAGGGCGGCCACTCTTCTTACCAATCACTGAACTTCTTTTGTTGTCCGTGGAGGCTGCATTTCCATTATTGCTCTGATCTTTTCTGGATTAGCCTCAATTCCTCGGCTAGAAACCATAAATCTAAGGAATTTACCAGAGGCAACCCCGAACACACATTTGGTAGGATTGAGCTTCATTCCATACTTCCTCAGAGTGCTGAATGTTTCTTGCAGATCCGCCACATGAAAGTCAGCCCTTCTACTTTTTACCAGCATGTCATCCACGTAGACCTCCACATTACGTCCAACCTGTCCTCCAAACATTTTATTCATCAGCCTTTGATAGGTTGCCCCATCATTTTTTAATCCAAAGGGCATTACATTGTAGCAATAAAGCCCCCGGTCGGTGATGAAGGCGGTATGCTCCTCGTCGTACTCAGCCATTTTTATTTGATTATATCCTGAGAATACATCCATAAAGGATATCATTTCATGGCCAACTGTCGAATCAACCAATAAATCAATAGATGGCAGAGGAAAACCATCCTTTGGACATGCCTTATTTAAATCTGTAAAATCAACACACATTCGCCACTTGCCGTTCGACTTCTTGACCATTACAATATTAGACAGCCAAGTGGGGTAATGCACTTCTCGGGTAAACTTCGCCTTTATTAACTTCTCAACTTCCTCAGCAATTGCTTCATTCTGCTCGGGGCAGAAAACTCTCCTCTTTTGTTTTATTGGCCGAGCAATCGAAAAAATGTTGAGGTGATGGGCGATCACGCTCGTACTTATCCCCGGCATGTCTTCGTGAGACCAAGCGAAGACATCTAGATTATTCATCAAAAAATTCTTTATTTCCGTCTTCAAAGGCTCAGGTGTCTCAGACCTGACTTTTATTGTTCTGCCTTGATCGAGAGAGCCGACTTCAAGATCTTCCAACTCCTCTTCTAGCTCCCCCTACCTTATTTCTTTTTCATCACATACTTCTAGGACGTCTATCACCGGGGCCTCTCTGGGGGTTTCTTCTTTTAATGAAGTCATGTAGCATTCCCGAGCAACCTTCTGATCACCCCTTACACATTCGACTCCATCTTTGGTCGGGAACTTGACCAGGAGATGGTAAGTGGATGTGATGGCTCGAAATTGATTGAGGGTTGTCCTCCCCAGTATTATATTATATGCCGAGGGACAATCCACAACCAGGTAAGTGACCATCTTCGTGGCTTGATAGGGCCCTTCTCTAAGAGTGACTGGCAAAGTGATCGAACCGAGCGGGACAACTTAATCTCCTGTGAATCCAACCAACGAAGAGGATACATGTTTCAACCGCTCCTGACCGATCCTCATTTTATCAAACGCCCCCCAGTACAAAATGTCAGCCGAACTTCCACTGTCAACTAGAATCCTCCAACTCTTGAAGTTGGTGATAATAGCAGAAATAACCAAGGGGTCGTCGTGAGTTTGGCAAACCTCATTGGTTTTATCGTCAGTAAAAATGATCAATCGGCTATCCCCCTTTATTTTCTTTGTCAGTCGGTCGGTCAAGAAGACTTCTTTCTGGTTGCTCAACTCCCGAGCGTACTTCTTCCGAGCAGAGGAAGATTCCCCCTCCGGCTGTAAAACCTCTAGATATCACCCTTATCTCTCCGATCGGCTGCTGATTGGGCCAAGCTGGGTTGGGGGCTTGCTTCTCGGGATCTCTTCTCCTCGGACTTCGGCGGTCGAGGGATCTCCGATCGGGCCTTCTGTTATTGTGACCCAGAAGGTAACGACCAAGCCTCCCCTAATGTACAAGCTCTTCAACACGCTTTTTAAGGTCAAAACAGTCCTCTGTGTCATGATCGTGATCCCGTTGATAATGGCAGTATTTTACTTGAGATCGAGTCTTCGTCGGAGCCATCATTGGTGCCGGCCACCTGAAATCGGGATAATGCTGGATCTCTAGGAGCACATTTTCCAGGCTTGTATTTAATGGGGTATTGGCACCTTGACCATCAAATCTCCGGTCGCCAAATCTACTGAGGAGTTAAAGACCCATAAAATATACTGGCTAGACGCCAGACTTCGAAACCATGATGTGGACAAGAATGCAAGAGAGTTTTAAATCTCTCCCAACTCTGGTAAAAGGTTTCACCAGGTTGTGGGGCAAAATTCAAAATCTGATGCTGAATAGCATCAGTTCT
>JAVXUM010000030.1:6766953-6784453 GCA_035590655.1 Pouteria glomerata
TATGATTTTAAACATGTTTTTGGTATGAAAGTATGTTAATGAAGTGGTCTTGGTTGTTAGGTAGGCCTTAGGGGTGAGAATTTTGAGGAAAATGAGCAAAATAGTGCAAATTGGGACTTTTTATTCTGAAAGTATGCAGAGGGGCGCCCCAATCTGAGAGAGGCACCTGAGGTACTGTTCACGACCCCTCTGGGGCACCTAAGAATGACAGGGGTGCCTAAGGTGGTGCCTAACCACCTGTTCGATGAAATGTCTCAAAGAAAGCTGAAGTTAGGGCTCTCTAGGGGCGCCCACCTGATTCAGGGTGGGCCACCTGTTATGCCCCGAGTCCAGAGACCCAGGGGGTGATTGTAAAACAAGCATAACATGAAACACGATCATCATATCAGAGCAAAAACACCGGTTACGTAGTGGACCCACAATAAAATTTCGGCTACATAACGGCCTAAAATTTGGACTTAAGGAGGGTACCTAATAGACAACCGTGCAATTTATATACTCACTGCCATACAACTACGCAGTGACTTTATCATTTAATCATACATTCACATTCATAATCGTCCATCCAATCCACACCAACCAACATAACCATATAACTATTCCACATCTTGAATTTCCATCATTTTGTACAAGTCCAAGCCTTATGGCCATTACAAACTAAAAGTAAAAGAAATTATATACAATACAAAAACTTTTCAAAATAAATGTACAACATGAATATTTTGCTCAACTTTTGCAAAATAGGTATGTTTCCCCCCAATCTCTCCTACTCGTCCTGTGTGGGTCCTGCAGGAAAATCTGTAGGGACGTGAGCACAGACAGCGTGTGCCCACGATACACTCCCTATAATATAACATGAATGCATATAATGATCATAATATAATGCAACAATGAGAGCTTAATGTAAAGCATGGAACATATAACTCATGTTGCAACATATAAGCAATTTCATAGCTCAAGTCTCATATCAAAACGTACATTCTTATTCATCCTTAGTTAACCACTATCTTGCTTATTAGTGTTCACATCACACATCACATAATCACACATCATCGGGGATTGGGTTCCGTTCCGACATCCTTGTTCCGGGCGACGCCGCGGCTCCCAGCGTGCTTCAGGGTGGCAACCTAGGACGACGCTACGCCCGTGTGTATGCCTAAGCCAATACATTGCCCTCATTTTGTAGGCTATTAACCTACTGGTATGAAACACCAACCCTGCGTAGGTTCCGGGATTTTCTACCCAAGGGTAACATTCCCCATTTCTATTTTCCATACCTACAATCCCCGGCACACAACAATTCATTTTATTTTCTTATTTCCTGTTAAGTTTGCAATTGACGTCAGAAGTTAATTCGTTCATAACATGAGCATTTTATCTTAACTTGCGCATTATAAACTGATACACCATCAAAATCATGCAAGTGTTTTCATAAGCATTCATATCACATCTCCATGGCATTATCATTCATTGAACTATAAGCAAGGTAATTCTCAAGACATCACATCCTCATTTTATCTCAATCCATTTCCTTTAAGTATTTTATACCAAATGCATCAAAATTAGCAACATATCATACTCAAGATAGCTCAGAAGTGAAATACATACCTAAGAATTCATTCTAGAGGTTGTACATGGTGAAGAGTGATGTTGTGGTTTAGCAAAGGAAGAGTAAGATAAAACAGGGTCCAGCAAACGAGGCTCGGTGGGCGCCCGCGCCCATACCCAAGTGGGCGCACGGGCCACGAGCGCACGCCTTGCTCCCCTGGCGGGCGCCCGCCGAGGCCCATTTTAGGCACTACTCTGCTCAAGCGCACGGCCTGTGTTCTCAGGTGTGCGCCCACCGAGAGGGGTATTGTTCCGGGTTTGTTCAGCTTTAGTCATTTTTCTTCCCTCTTCTATCCTTAATCATTTTTATACACCAATCTTCAATTTACACCCATTTTTACATCTTCCAAGATCACTCTAACCCAAAATTTTCATACTTTCTTTCCTTTCCTCTCTTCACTCACAATCAAACAATTTTTGCTCAATTATTCACACTTAGACAAGTTAGGTTCCAAGATTGGTTTGGTTTCTACCACCTAGCATAATTTGACATATTAGGCTAGAATTCAAACAAGAGGAAAAGAAGAGCTCAAAGTTAAATTATGAGAAGCTCCCTACCTCAAACTCAAGCTTCAATCCCTTTAAGAACTTCAAGCTCACTTTAAAGCTTCCAAGATGGTTTCTCCTCCCTCCAAATAGCTCCAAGAGCAACTAGCTTCAAAACTTGGCATTCTCTTAGTTTCTCTTCTTCACTCTCTCCTTGATTTTCTTCCTTTTTTTTTTTTCTTTTTCTACCAAATTCTCTCAACTCTCTTCTCAAACTCTCTAAACTCTCTCAAGGCCGGTTGGTGTTTTCTCCTCAAAATGGTCTCTCTTCTTCTCTCCTTTCACACTTAGCTAAAATAATAATTTCCTAGCATTCAATATACATATAAACCTATATCTATAGACAATTGGCTGGTCAAGACTCTCCCAACCACACAAACTCATCCTACATACATATATACATATATAAGCAAAGCTCACAAGTCTTCCATGCATTAAAATAAGGGTCCCACCACCTTAATGCTTTAAATACCCTTTAATTACAAACAAACAAACAAAGGAAAGTTGGAGACTAAAGCTTGCCCGGCCATCCCCTTTCTCTCCACCATCTCTCAATATTATATATATATATGCTAGCTTCGGTGGAAGTCAAATGGTCCAAGCCCCCTTCCATTGGTTAAGTTTAGTCCAAATTAAATTAGTTGGTCAAAATTAATGCAAAACTCCCACCATGGCTGGATTTCCTCTATTCCAAGTCCATTTCATTTCCTCTTCACCCTTCTTTCATGCATTAAGCTACTACTCTCCCTTATAAAATCACCACATGCATTTCTCCCACAACCATGCCCAAGCAAAGACAAGAATATGCTAGATACCAAGCCCTCCATGCAAAAATTCCAACACTTAAAAAGTATGGAAGAACATGGCATTTCTCGCCACAAACTCTACTCTCATTTTCTCAAAAATTTAATCCATGGTTTCTCATTCATGCTAAAGGCAGGGGTATCACAAACAAGTTATATGATTTACTATTCGTTACTTTGTGAAACTATTACATTATTATTGATTGATTATGATTATTAAAATATGATTGATTGTTTATATTAAATAATATTGGTTATTTGATAATGATAAGAATAACTTGATTATAATGAAATTATTATAATAATTCGATTTAGAATATGATGAGCTATTGTTAAAATTGATAATGAAAGTGAAGGGAATTGATGAGATGATATGTATTGATTTCAGATTATAATGATAAGTTATGGACATAATGGAAATGAGATAAATTAAAATGTGATTGATATTGTGACACAGGCATAGAGGATATAGGAAAATAGGAAGGGTACCGAGATCTAGGGTTAAAAGACCCAAAAATTGTGCAAGGATTAGTATTTATATCGATAGATTAGTAGCTTATAACATGACGTGTATTGTGGTTAATTATGGCCCTTAACAGCAACGTGTATTGTGGTTAATTGTGACCCTGAACGACAACATTAAATTGTACCTACCTCGTAGATTTAAATCGAAATAAGAATATTATTGTGATTTGATAATGATGAGATTAAGACAGATAATAAATGAGTTTAATATTGAGATTTTTGACAATGATTTTGACATTTGATGATGTTAGGAATGTAGTTGTGAATTGATGATGATGATGTTAAGAAAAATAATAACGAGATATAATGTTGAGAATTATGATGATGATTATGACAATTGATCTTTATAATGTATTATGATGATTTTGAGACACATTATTTGCATATATGACGATCTTGATACTTGTTTGTAATATGTGTTATAACTATATTGGAGATATTGATTTACTTTATATAATTGCTTTACATATTATATATGCATTTATTATACTTCGTGGGTACAAGTGAATTAGTGCTCACGCCCTTACAAACTGTATTGCAAGTTTTGAAACTGAGTCTTAGGTGTGCATTTGGTTGGGCCAGAAGTTTACGTAAGCTGTGGCAGATACTTGCATTTAATTATTTAAGTTAAATATAATTATCTAGGATTGTAATATTTGTTTAAGTCTAGATATTATTTAAGTTAAATATAATTACGTAAACTGCTAACTGAATCTTTTATTATTATTTGTGGTTTGTTAGTAAAAATAACAATAATAGTGAGTTATGTTCTTATGTTTTAGATAGAGAAAAGGAGATAGTTAGAGAGAGGGTTATGTGAGTTTGTATTGAAATAAAAAAAAAAATTAATTTTTTTTGTGTGTAATTAATTTTTATGTAGGTCCCATTATGAAAATTTGAGTAGCTGAGTTTTTTTTTTTTTTTATTTATAAAGTGGGCTATTATTAATAAATTATTTTTTAAAATAAAATATAGCATATCTATAGGTAAAATTTTAACATTGGAGGCCATGGCCACCCTTGATCCTACATAAGCTCTATTCTTGAGTTATACTTAATAATTTTATTTTATTTTAATTCAAACCTTATTTAAGATGGATAGTTTTTATATTTTATAAACAATAGAAATTTATAAATATGAGTTATTAGTGTTGTTTAAAATTTTTTATACAATTGATTTGTTGTAATGTACTCTCCATGGTCCAAACCGTTTAAAAGCTAGGAACTTACACTTTTTGTCTTTCTATCTCAACTTGTTCATCACCATTTGAAATAAGGATGACAAAGTTAATCCATACCTATCAACCCATCCAATTAAATTCATAGTAAATGGGTTTAGGTCCTATTATTATGGCAAAGTTAACTCATATCGATCAACCCACCCAATTAAACTCATAGTAAATGGGTTTGGGTCCTATTATTTTATTAATTAGGTTGTTAATAGATAATTTTTAAAACACCAATTTATAAATGGATTTAATTGGGTAGCTAATTGAAACTTGTTGGGTATTTTAGAAATAGAGAAAAAAAGTTCTAAACTTTTTATCAAATAGGTCAAGAAAATTCTAAAACTGCTGGCGAGTGGTTATTCCTTACGAAATCATGACTTCTTCGGTGAATGTATAAAAAGAGATGGATTTTAAATATTTTCTTACTTTTAAGTTCATATATTTATATACATACACATATATATATGTATATTGTGGTTCATATTTTGATTGTCACACTTGTTATCTATAAAATAATTCTAGTTATTTAATAAATTAACACTTTTAAGCAAAAACACAGCTTTAATTTTAAAAATTATTAATCAAATAAATTTTTAATTTAAAAAAATAAGCTAGGTTATAAATAAATTGGTTGAATATGGGTTCATGTGCTTATAATAACCCATATCTAATCTGCTCATATTCAACCCGCCTTTTAAATGGGTGAGTTTAGGTTACACCTATTTAATTTTTAACCCATTTAAATCTATCATTAACCCTCCCAATCCACCTATTTTCCCACCCCTAATTTGAACATTAAGAATTTGCGCTCTTTGCCCTTCTGTATAGGCTTTTCTACTTATTTATTTTGTTACTAAGGGTTTGATTTGGTACCATTTATATATGTTTTTCTTTTATATTTAATTATTTTTATTTTAACTTTTTGTTTTCAATTGTTGGTTTTTTTTTTCCAAAATAAAAACAAAAAATATGTTTGCTAATACAATTTTTTTTTTATAGTGATCACTTTTTATTTTGATAAAAATATTTAATTTTATTAAGTTTTTATAAAACTAATCGAATTTAATAAAATATTTTAAATTAATTAATTTAACGTTATAAAATATTTATTTTTAATAATAATTGGTTTTAATAAAGTATATTAACAGCTAATATAATTTAAAAATAAATCATTGTTTTAATTATTAGAATTAACTTAATAGAATAAATCATTTTAAGCAGTAATTTTTACTCACTAAGAAATTTTAATTGAATAAAATAAATCATTTTACTGATAAATTATTATTTTGGTAGTAATTTTAATTTGAATAGAATATTTAATATGTAATTATTTTTAATTTTTATTTTTCTAAAAATTAATTTTATTAATTATGTAATTATTATTTTTAAAATAATTTTAATAAATAAAAAATCATTTTAATGATAAAATATTATTTTAAATAAATTGATTTATTTTTATTCAAATAAATATTTTATTATGTAATTATTGTACTAAAAATAATTTTATTTTAATAAAATAAATTATTTTAATAATAAATTAATTTTTAACTATAGTTAATTTAATTTTAATGAAATATCTATTACATGATAGTTTGATTTTAATAAAATAAATCATTCAAATCGTAAAATTTTAATTTTAATTTTAATAAAATAATTCATTATCATAATATATTTGTTACTAAAAATAATTTTAATTTAATAAAATATTGCAATAAAATAACCCATTTCGATAGGGTGCAACAAAAATGAACAAAATATTAAAATTGATAAAATTTTTATAAAGCAAAACGAGAGCGAAAACATAATTTTTAATTTTGTTTAAGATTTTATTTTTAATAATAAAAAATAAAAACATATTTATTAAATTCATTTTTTTTGTCAATTTGCAAAAATTCATAAACATAAATTAAAAGAAAAAACATTAAACATAAAGCTTAAGTAAGTTGGGCATATGTGATATACCAAAGTAGGGTTAGCCTAAAAGTGGTTGAGAATTTTTATTAAAGTTTTTTGTTTCAATTTTATATATGCATTATACATATAAAGTGGCATTTTTTTACTTTTTAGCTTAGTAAGTGTAATATAGTTCTATACAGTTGATAAGAACTTTTAACTCTAAGACCTATTCTTTCACAATGCTAGCACTTTGTTTGAAACTATAGATTTGCTTTTATTTGATGAGAATTTTTACTAATTCTTATGTTTGAAATTAAAATAAAATTTTATATGATGGATTTGATTTTATTTCATAATCTTAATTTTGAGATTTCTAAATCATTTGAGATTCAATCCAAAATAGTTGAATTTGATGAGAATTTATTATTTTCTTAAGCAATTTAAGTAAATAGATAAATTTATTCTCGTTTATTATATTTTCTATTTCCTATTAACATAGTCAAATTTGATATTTTTATTAAATCAAATCAATTAATTCTTAAATTTAAAATGTGTTTAAAACATAAAATTTTATTTATCAAATCAAATTAAATTAATTTTTTATTTTAAAATTAAATCAATTCTAAGAAAAAAAATGTTTTCAAAAGAAGTGTAATAGTTCAAATTATCTCAAATTTATTTCGTCCAAAGTTAACCAAAAATATTCAAATCAATGATATAATTGAACAACTTAATTTGAAAAAAAGAAAAAGATCTGAGGTTAACAATAGGAATAAATGGTAGGCTTGGAGAGGGGCTTGTCCTAACCCTGCCTCAATTTAATATTTATCCATACATGTCATCACTCTTATTCCTGTTTGGGGTGAAATCCTCCTCCCATCTTCACCCTTATCAAATTTAAATGGATTGCATTTTATTGGAGACGGGCTACTATCCAAAATTAAAAATTATTTATAAACTTTAATAAAGTTACATAATAATTATTATATATTTTAAATCAAATAAAGTTAAATATATTAAGATATGCTATTACATAATAATATAAAGTATATTCATGTTCTTTTTTCGTATCCATTTGGGGATTATTTAAAATTTATCTATCCATGCTTATTCCTATATATAGTATTTCCATGTCCATCTTGAATGAATAAAGAGGATAGTTTAAGAGTTCGGAAAAATATTTGAAAGGGTGAGCCTTAAGGATATTTATTTATTTTTATTCGCTAAAATTACACTTAACCTTTAAGAATTTTTTAAAACTTCATGTGCAAACCCTCCCCTCTAATCTCTTATCGATGACAGACAACCCATACGGGTAAATTTGTTGTCCCTTATATATAATAAATTCTTCTACAATTTAGAGATTAAGGGAGTGTTTGGAGTGATAAAAGTGAGATAAAATGACATAAGTTGTGAGTTTCATAATTTGTGCAGTAAAATAAGTTTTAGAGATTTTTGAAGATTTTTAGAGATTTTTAATTTTTTTTTATTTTTTTGCAAATCAAATACTCCCTAAGAAAATAAAGAAAAAAACTAGAAAAAATCAAAGATGCGGAGAGTGTATAAAAAAAAAGAAAATTAGATTGGGAAATTCAAAATTAGATTGGGAAATTCAACTTTAACTAACACTTTCTTTTACTCTTGAGTTTAGTTAGAGTCTTAATCTCTCTCTACTTCTTCCCTTTGAAATGCGTATGTTGGTCGCGATAATTTATGAATAGTAAACAATTTTGAAATAATTAAACTCTATGAAGATATCAAGCAACCAAACAATTGTAAGTATTAATAAAGCTACTAAATTATGACAATTAAATTAATCACACATAAAGTTATACATAGACACCGCGATATATACGAATCATGCATGGGCATGAAAAGGCTCAATCTTATTAACCCCAAAGTGAAAAACTGAACTATTTCCCTCATTTCATTCCCTTCCCTTTATTTCAGCCGCTCAAGCAGTGGGTCTATGTAACATAATTGCAATCTATATCATAATATATATTCTTATGGGGATGGTGGGCGCCTTACACATATATCGATCACTTCAATATTATTTATTTATTTATTTTTTTGTGAAAGGCCAATAACGTCAATCTTTGTTCCATTTATAAGGGGATAAAGGAAATTAAAAACATACAAATACGAAAAAAATAGTAAAGACAATACATAATATTTATGTGGTTCGGCACTCTTCCTCTACATTCACAGGCAGGAACAAAATAAATCCACTATATGATCACAATGTGGATACAAAATATCACTGCCTTTTCTTTCTTTCTCTAGATTATATGAACCAGAATACTACCTTCACTCTCTCCTCTGTACACCGAACATCTCTATCTTTTTATCAAAATTGGTCAAAGGGAGGTAGGTGAGTAATTAAATCATTAAGCTGATAACAATACAGTTTAATAAATGAGAGTAAATAGGTAGGTGGCAGACCCTTTAACTATTTGACTATTGATCTGTCTGTCATGAATACATAGTGCCTGCTGGGCTGCTCTCATAAATGGGTGAGGAACCTAACAAATCTCTCCATTCGAACCCATGTAGAGAAAGAATACAGATTGACTAGCTTTATCTGGTACCTATGCCGACACTGTCTCAGCCAAACAAAAACTTATTTCTGGTAACAACCTTGGTCAACATATCTGCAAGATTTTGATCTGTGTGAATCTTCTCAAGCTTCAAAAGCTCCTTATCCATAACCTCGCGATTCCAGTGATATCGGATATCAATGTGCTTCGTCTGGAAATGATATATGGCATTCTTACTCAAATCTAGTGCACTCTGACTATCATAATGTATCACATACTAATTCTGATCTTGACCCAGTTCTTGGAGAAATCTCTTTGACCAAATCATTTCTTTACCTGCTTTTGCCATAGCAATATACTCAACCTCTGTTGTAGATAATGCTATGCATTTTTGTAACTTTGACTGCCATGAGACAGCTTCCCCAGCAAAAATGAACACAAGGCCTGAAGTACTTTTCCTGTGATCAAGGTCTCCTACCACATCTGCATCTGTATAGCCTTCCAAAACTAGTTTCAAACCCCCAAAGCACAAGCATAACTTCGAAATACCCTTGAGATATCTTAGTATCCATTTCACAGCTTCCCAGTGTACTTTTCCTGGATTTGAAAGAAACCTGCTGACAACACCAACAGCATTAACAATATCAGGTCGAGTACAAACCATAGTATATATCAAACTTCCTACAGTTGAAGAATAGGGAATGCGGTCCATCTCATCTCTGCCTTTCTGATCATCCGGGCATAACTTTTTTCTTAATTTGAAATAGTCTGCAAGAGGAGTGCTTATAGGTTTTGCGCCATTCATGTTGAACCTATTAATCACCCGTTCAACATATTTTTCTTGTGATAACCAAATTTTCTTTTGTTTTCTGTCACAGACTATTAGCATGCCCAGAATCTGCTGTGCAGGACCCACGTCTTTCATCTCAAAAAACTTTGATAATTCTAACTTCGGCCTCTTAATCATTTCTGAATTTTGGCTAATAATGAGCATATTATTAACATATAACAGCAAAATGACAAACTTGCCATCTACAAAACTCTGGATATAGACACACGGATTTGAATCTATTTTTCTGTATCCATGACTTACCATAAAAGAATCAAATTTCTTATACTATTGCCTGGGTGCCTGTTTTAAACCATATAAACTGTTTTTCAACTTGCAAACCAGATGTTCTTTTCCTTTGACTTCAAAACCTTTTGGTTGTATCATATAAATTTCTTTCTCCAAGTCACCACGAAGGAAAGCAGTCTTAATATCCATCTGCTCGAGCTCAAGATCCATCTCGGCAGCCACGACAAGCACCGTTCTTACTAAAGTCATCTTCACAACTAGGGAAAATATCTCATCAAAGTCTATTCCTTTCCGTTGACTAAATCCTTTGACAACTAAGCGAGCCTTGTACCTGACCAATTTTCTAGTTAAATCCTTCTTGAGCTTATAATTCCATTTGTTTTGCAAAACTTTTCTTCCTAGAAGGAGTTTGACTAACTCATAAGTCTTATTCGGAGTCAAAGAACTAATCTCTTCTTGCATGGTTTTCATCCAGTTATCACTGTCATTGTGCATTCTGGCTTCTTTATAGTTTTTAGGCTCTCCCTTATCAGTAAGCAAAACATATTCAGATTCTGGATATCGAACATTTGGCCTTCAATTCCTGATTGGTCTTTCAACTTGTGTTTCTGATGGAGTAGAAGTCTTCCCTGATCAACATTCCTAGTGCCCTGCTTATCCATAACATCATCAAAGTCTGGAAATTATGGTTCTGAAACCTCTTCTGTAGTCCCTTTCTTATTTAAACTCGAGGAAGATGGATCTGACACTAAATTTGAAACACTAGTTGACGTTTGTTGTGGAGCCTTTTCAATAACTTCATTTTCATAGAAGATCACATCCCTGCTCTTAATGACTTCCTTTTTCACTGGATCCCATAGTCTATACCTAAACTGCTCATATCCATAACCAATGAAAACACATGGCTGTGATTTATCATCAAGCTTAGCTTTATGTTCATTGGGCACATGCAAAAAAGCCTTACAACCAAACACTCGCAAATGTGAATATGACACCATCTTTCCTGTCCACACTTTTTTTGGAAAATCAAATCCAAATGGTACTGAAAGTGATCTGTTAATTACTTAACAAGCAGTCTGAACTACTTCACCCCAAAAAAGACTTAGGCAATTTAGATATTCTAAGCATACATCTAATTCTTTCCACAATGGTTCTGTTTATTCTTTTAGCCACACTATTACGTTTTGGGGTTCCCGGTACTGTAGTTTCATGCCAAATTTCATGTCTGGAGCAATACTCCTCAAACTCACGAGAAGTATACTCACCATTATTATCTGTTCGTAGACATTTCAACAATTTACCCGTCCTCCTTTCAACCATAGCATGAAACAACCAAAAATAATAAAAAAGACTTCATCATTAGATTTCAGAAAGTACACCCAAACTTTCCTAAACCTATCATCAATGAAGGTCAAGAAGTATTTATTACCACCAATAGACTCAACCTCAATTAGACCACAAACGTCCGAATACACCATGTCTAACACTTTAGACTTTCTTCTACTAGAAGAACTGAAAGACACCCTATGCTACTTACCAAACAAATAGTACTCACAAGGACTTAATCCTATAGAGCTATCAAGAGCTATAAGGGACCTCTTAGCAAGCATGTATAAACCTTTCTCTCTCATATGAGTAAGCCTTCTATCCCATAAGTTGGGGGAAGACATCCCTTCTGCAGCATTCAAACTATGTGACAAACTTTCATATAGGTCTTGTACAAATTTCTTGAAATCAACCCTCGAGCAACAACTAAAGCCCCCTTAGTTAACTTCTATTTGCTATCACCAAAATAGCTAGTGAACCCCTGGTGATCCAATACAACTCCAGAGATCAGATTGAGGTGCAAGTCTGGAACATGTCACATATCCTTCAGTAGTATTGAACATCCAACACTAGTACGAATAAAAAGATTTCCTATCCCAACAATCTTGGAATAGCTAGTGTTTCCCATTTTCACAACACCGAAGTCCCCGTCTTCATAAGGGACGAAAAAGTTTTTATCAGGAGTTACATGAAAAGAAGCTGCAGAATCCACGATCCATTCAACTGCTGAATCTATCGCCTGAAGGCACTGATCTTCTTCAAGTGATAGCAAGACAATATCTTCAGCAGTCACTGAAGTATTATTGTCTTCTTTCTTCTCCAAATTACCCCCTTGTATTTATTCACTTTTCAGTTTCCAGGAGTTTCTCTTCACATGACCCTCTTCACCATAATGGTAACATCTATAATTGGGTATAGACTGACTGCAGTTTCTGGACTGGCCACGTTGTCTGGACTTGCTGCGATCAAAATTGCTTCTGCGGTGTCTACTCTTACTCGTGTCTCGTCTGTGATTTCTGTTATCTATGACAAGGGCTTGGGATGACTGAGAGTCTATCTTCTTTCTTCTTGCCTCTTCATTCAACAAGGCATCCTGAACTATATCCATGGTCATTAATCTTCCAGGAGCTGAATTACTGAGAGACACAACCAGAGTCTCCCAGCTATCGAGTAAAGTACCCATCAAGAGCAAAACTTGCATTTTATCATCTAAAACTTTATTAACGGAGGTTAGTTGATTTACCAGACTGAAAATTGCTCATGTGTTTTGTTATAGAGGTACTATCCTTATACTTCTAATTAGTGAGCCTCTGCATTAATAGTGCTTTATTTCGACCAGTTTTACGTTCATACATATTCTTTAATTTCTTCCAGATTTCATAAGCATCAGTTTCCTTAGCCACATGATGAAAAATACTTATATCAATTTGTTGTCTTATCATTCCTACTATTTTTCTATTTATCTTAACCCATATTTCATATCTTCTATTAGCCGATTTAACCCCCTTAGATTCAATAAGATCAACCAAATCCTTGCAATAAAGCAAATCCTCCATCAATGGCTTCCAAATTGGGTAGTTTGATGAATTTAATTTAGGCATGCCACTATGAGAGTCTTCCATTTCACCAATATAAGGCTGAATTTTTCTTGAAAAAATCTGCACAAAAGTGTCTGGGGGAGCAAAAAAAACTTTTAGAAGGGCTTAACTGACAAGATTCAGAAAAACAAGGGCAAGTCTGTAATTTTCCAAGGCTGTTTTTGAAAACTTTTCAAAAAATTGGGGCTTTCTGCAATTTCAGAAATTTTTTCTCCAGCAGAGGGAAAAATAACCACACACAATCAATACGCGACACGTGTCAGCTAGTGATTGGCAGACCATGAAAATTGTGTTGTGTGTGCCACGTGTCCTTTTATTACTGGATTATTACAATACCTTGCCACGTGTTAAAATACAATTGGTACAACAATTCTCACAAATACACAATTCCACGTGGCTATTTCTGATTGGCCAAATTTATACAATCCGACGCAACAGTGGGTCCCAAGTGCTGATGTGGCAGTTCTGATCTGGCGGCTGACGTGACAGAGTGATGATGATGTGGCAGTAGTGGGCCAATACTATGATGTGGTGACTGGACAGGGAGAGTAGCCTCCAAACCGTGGGCTTGTCCGTGGATAATCTGAGCTCCAAGCTGCTTGATCTCCATTTTCACAAAATATGAAAAATTGCTTTAACTGAGAATTGAACCCGTGACCACGCCTGGAGAAACCAAAGACTTAACCAACTAGGCAAAGTAAGTCTTTCTGTTGAGATGCAACCCAAAATACTTATAAAGGGTTATCAATTTTCATAAAAAAAAAAAAAAAACTACTCCAGGTGCTTTAAATGGGAAACGAACCCTGGTGGTTGGGAAGAATAGATGGCCACTTATCCACTGGGCCAAGATGGCTGTTGTGTTAAGGCTCCACCCCAAAAATACCTATAAAGGATTGTTCTGTCTTGCCTTCTCCAAAACCCATCTGCAGATCGTCTTCTTCGACCACGGTGAAAAAAAAAAAAACCGAAATTCAAGGAATTTCGAATAGTGATTACGGGGTCAAATTAAAAAAAAAATGGAACAACATGATTTTGAACAGATTGATTTTTCTCCTTAACCCAGGTCTAATACCACTTGTGAGGGAAAAATTAAAGCGGAAAAATAGTAAAGGCAACACACAAGAAAATTACGTGGTTCAGCTCTCTTGGCCTATATCTACGGGCAGACAAATAAAGATTCATTATATGATCACAATATAGATACAAAAATTATCACTGCATTTTCCTTCTCTCTCTCTGGATTATCTGAACCAGAATCCTAGCCCCTTTCTCTCTCTTTATCTGGACATAATAAACACATACATCTAGCTTTCCTCACCTCTCCTCCCATGCACAGAACATATCTTCCTTTTATTAACAATGGTCAAAGGGAGGTAGGTAGGTAATAAATACATTAAGCTGATAACTATACAACTTAAGAAATGAGAATAAATGAGTGGGCGGTAGACCCTTGAGCTGTCTGTCTCTTCAGCTTTCTGACTCTTTATCTGTCTATCATGAATACAGAGTGTCCGTTGAGCTGCTCTCATAAATGGGCGAGGACCCCAACACCTCTAACCTCTCCTAAACCCACCCTTTTTGTCTTTCACCTATTCCAAACCCAAACCTAGACCCACTCTCTCGATGTCTCCTCTCCTACTCTTTGTCTCTTGCCTCTCAGTCTTTTAATGTCTCCTCTCGATGAAGAACAAGAACTAAAGATATGGGGTTAAGGCTCAACCACGATGTTATGGTTGAATAGCATAAGACATCATCTCTTGCTTTGAATTAATCGGCTTCCCATCATCTACTAATCTTAGCTTATCTAGTTAATTGTATTTTACTTTATTTCAATCGAATTATTTTTTTTTTTTAACCTAGTCAAATTTTACACTTTTGGATGACCTTCCCATGTTGTATCTATAACCAATTAATCTGTTAGTTTTGAAAACCAAATTGAAATAACACTATTTGGTTTAGTTCTAACCCAAAAGTGTATATGTTACACTCAGTGGTCCAAGAAGACTGACTCTTAGCAAACAAACTAGGAACTGGGCAATCTGGTCCACGCTGTCTCATGATCTTCGTTTTTGTTAATTGTTGGAACAGGCTTAATAGTGGCTTCTAAGGTTGGGAACTAGCTGAACTAGTAGTCTTAGTTTACCAGTTAGGATATTGTTGTGCCGCTCAATCAAATATTTTTTATTCCCTCTTTTTCTTCAACTTTCTCATTTTCATAAGCGTACATTTTGTGCTTAAATTTTGTTGAGTTGGTGAGACATTTGCGCATGCCACGCATTTGTTACATATTTGAATGTGGAGAATTTGTTCAACTGTTTAGGTTGACTTTGTAGAATTTGTAAAATGAATTGCACAAGCTTACATTTGGATTGCTTGGGTTTTATTTATTTATATATTTTTATATTTTTTTTTTGGCAATTTATATTTTTATATCTTCTTACATGTAAATAACAATTCAAAGGTATTTTTTGCCTCTATTGAAAAAATTTTCTAAATCCATCACTATCTACATAAAATAAAAATTTGAATATTACATGAGATGGCACAATTGTAATTTAAGTGCGACTCGTGATTATGTTAGTTTCGCTCAGTATAACCTATAAAACGCAGTGTCTACATAAAGCACTCAAAGATCTTAATCCTTGTACAACTCACTTGATACATAGAAAGCCTCTATGAATACTCTCCCTTCTAAGATTTAGCAAGATCCGTTTTTTTTTTTCTGTGATTTTATTTATATTTGTTTTTTTATGTGATGGTGATAAATTACATAATTATTTAGCTTCCTAAGTTATGCAGCAAACTTCAACAATCCTGCCCTGAAAATTTCATCGGTAGAACAGCCACCTTGAGAATCACTATTATCCATAATAAAAGTACCTAATTTTGAGGCAAGATGGTGATTAAAACTTGCGCTTAGAAATGGTAATATTAGACACAACAAAGAACAGAAGATTACTAAAAATATATACACATATTTATGAATAAGATAAAATACAAATACGTCATTTTGAATAAACACAAAAGGAATTTGAATAAACACAAAAGGAACTTGGCGATGCCCCTAAACACTTGTACTGTACGAGAAAGTATGTCCTCAAGATCATGTAATTTTCTTTCCCATTAGTCCAAATTAAAACTTACCTAACCGAAAAAAAAAAAAAAAAAAATTATCCCTTACTTCACCTTTATAGGTTGTGCAACTTATAAAATAGTCAAACTGATGAAAGGAGATGGGTGTGAATAATTTATATGGAGCCAAGAAAAGATAATTGTATCTGTCAACGTAATAAAGTCCAGAAATTGCCTTCTTCCAAAGACAAGTATTACACTGCCACTTGCAGGTTCATCACCTCACCACCATGATCAGAGCACCAAATGATCAAATTCTTTTGAGTTTTGTAGAGACATAGACCATTCCTTCTCTAATGTATTTTAAAAAAATAATAATAAAATAGAATAAAAAGTAAAAATAAAAATGCAACCGAGCAAATCCCCACATCAAGAAGAAATTATCTTCCAAAACCTACAAATATTAATAAACTTCAAGACAACTGCATGGAAGTCACAACAATAAAAGCATTACAAGAAGCATAGGAGAGGGAACACAAACAAGCTAATGTGCAAACCAAGCTAAATCAAAATATGCATAAGCTTACAAACAAAACCAATAAATTGATTTAATGCCTTGTATCCCATAGACATTGACAATTGTTATCTAAGAAGCAAAATCGTTTATCTACAGATTGGTGGCAACAAGCCCGAGCATATCGCAGCTTTTACAATATTAGAATCACTTCGTTTACACAAGGAGGAAACAACAGTCTTGACCAAACTCTTTCAACCTAAAAATCCATCAATGTTTCGATTCCAGTAAAATGATGGAAAGCGGATTAAAGCCCCAGTTTAAACGGAGTCTACCCCTTCGAACTGCTGTCGAGCAAGATATCTCTCTCTTCGTTCTTTCTAAAAAGTCAGAACAGAGTACGAAATGTTGAGCATTCTTTTAAATAATGAAATTTTACGAAACAACAATTCGTATATTTTGAAAGGTAGCTCACCCATTCATCTATGACAAGTCCTTCACCGATAATCTTTGGGCCTGTATCCTCGGGAGGTTTCTTGCGAGCCTCAAGTGCAGCCTCAGCCTCAGCCAACTGGCGCCTAAGCTTTTCCAGTGCCTAGAAAAAATAAATGGGGCAAAATCTCACTACTCGAATTAACAACACAACCATAAGCACGAGCACAAACAATCACAATAGCAAGGAATTGCAAATGCACTCAACATTTGGCATGTCTAGATGTACTCACAGGGGTGGGACGCTCAACATCAAGAAAAACAACTGGCAATA
>JAVXUM010000030.1:6789453-6794905 GCA_035590655.1 Pouteria glomerata
CTCATTCTATCATTCAAATTTGAAATCAGTTTGATCATATGCCCTTCCCCTTTCTATATTCATCTTGCCGCGATATTGTTCATTTTTGTCGAGATCTCACCAAAATTTCTAAATGTATCAAAGTATCACCAATATATCAGCATGACTCAGCCAATACAAGACGATTTGTACATTCCCGAAGAAATTCTTCTACGTGGACTAAGTTCTCAGCATGGCATCACTTGATACCAAGCCAAGACGCCAAAATATCAGCTGTCTTGGCCGATATTACAAACCATCTTTCTACTCCACTATTAAATTCTTTAGAGCTTTTGTCCGTTGTCCACGGAATTCCTGACTTCATCCCAAGCAACAAGAAGGAACGTCCCAGCTTGAGAGCATTAGACTGCTTTTAACTGAATTTTGCCCATTGCCTAACCCAAAGTAGTTGTAACAAAGGCTTGTCAAGCGGAGTATTAGTCACCCTTAAACCTCTATATTAAGAAGTTATTTCTCTATAGGGGCAATTACCAGAACAAACTACAAACACCACCTCATGAACTAAAATAGTTTTGCTAGCATATCATTTAATAAATACCATATTAGTGCATTCATGACCAAGATGAAAAGCCAACTGCATAAGCCATAATGTTGAAATTAATTAAGCTCCTGAAACCTGATATTTCACTACTCATTACGAGCTTTTACAAATAACCTCTATTACCAATTAAATTATTAATAAAACCTCTTTATTTCACAAAATTCAATATGTAAGCCAAATCTTTTGACTTTCATAAATTTTTGTACAAATTTCATTTCCCTTAAATGACCAGTCAATTCATATCAAAATTCATATGTGTGCGTGTGTATATTGGTATGCTAAGCAAAGCAAATTATCAATCAACTTCAAATCAACAAGGTGGCATAAATATAGAAATAAAACACACCGCAAAACAAATATGGACAAAATCAAAAAGTCAACAATAACGAAAGTCTACGATCGAGATGAGGCGCATACAAGGGAAATAGAGCTTGTTCGCTGGATCGAGGCGAAGACGACGACGAGTGGGAAGGAGAGATCTGGCGACGGACGAGACCGAGCTCGAAGTGCTATTCTGTGCATTTGATCCCTCAACTTGGGAGTTATGATTCTGATGATGGACATTGTGAGACGATGTCGCAGAATGCCAATTCCTAGAATTTCTAAACGGCAGCTTAAACAAACCCAATATTTTACTGTCGGACGGAAATTTCTGGTCGGCGATCGCCATCTTGTAACTCACGAAACACTGACACACCGCAGTCCGACAGTGATCCTCAGACCATCGGAGAAAACACTGAGCTACTATCTCCGTCGACTTTTAACGTCGTCGTTTTGACCTTGACGAGTTTTGAATTTACAGAACCGGAGAGGAGCGGTGGAAGGAGAAAGGGAGCGAGTAGGAAACAGGCCGGAGCCGAAGAAGAGTATTAAACTAAATTTTATTTGTGGGGCTTGACATCCGCGCGTGCCTTTTGTACTTGATTGGCGGGGGGAACATGCACATCCAAGGGCCTGTTTGTTAACTTTGTTTGTTTCGGTAAACGAAATTTTGTACATATTTTTTTTTTTTTTTTATAATTAAGTATAATTTGGGTTAATGAAAAAAGATATACAAATCATAAAAGGCATACTCTCTTTTCAAAAGGTTTTATATTAAAATGCTACCTATTAACAATGATGGCTCATTTTTCTAATATGTTTATATTTATTTTAGCATTTTTATCAAAAGATATTTGGAAGGCCTTTCATCTAACTTCTTCTTTAATTACGTGCAGAATTTGATGCTTAGAGCAAGCAATACCCTTGAAGCTATTGCTCCTTTCTCTCCATATGTGATACACTATTACCGACCAAGTTACCTTCCTAATGAAGCTTGCAAAGGATTTGTTACTGAATTTGCCTGCCCTCCAGCCAATCTTTTCATTCCAGTTCAGATGAATTTTCGATAATGAACAGAGACTACATATGGCTTCTCTTTATTCCTTTGAGAATTTACAAGTAAATAGAAGGTGATTAATGTCTTCATTTCCTTCCATACATAAATTAAATAGGATGTTGTTCAGCATACCCCACTTGCAAGGTTGACTTTATATTCAATCTATATCTAATGGCCAACCATATTATGAAACAATGTCTTGGAATGTTATGTGCGAACCAGATGACCTAGTGATCTCTTATAGTTTCCAAGTCCTAGGGAAAGACCAGCTTCATGTATTCCCTCGAATGATGGCTGAAACTGCTACATCTTTGGGTAAACCTATAAGCTAACATAGGCTTGAACTTTGGTTTTTGTACATATTATATATTTGAATAATTTCAATTTAAATTAATTAATTTCAGCTAATAAATAATAAGATTCTTCATGGATTTAACTTAATTTTAAATAATTTTTAAATATTCAGAAGAACATAAAATGATTGCTCCTTAATAAAAAAAAAAAAAATGTGCACATGATAAAATTAAAACTAAAACTAAACAATTTTGAAAATTAAATAATAAATTTACATCTTATAATTGTAGTCTCAACTTTTCATGTTCCGCAATAAATTACTGAATTGCAATAAAAGTAATAATATGTAAAGCATAGTTAGTTTTAATGCTCAAACATATTTAATTATATAATGAATTAATTACCCATATATCTTCCTACATTAAGTCAAAATCACTTACAACTCTATACTTCATTATTATGCATTAATAACCCCTATACTCATGAGTAAAATGCAAAATTGGATGAAGTCGTTAAAGTTAACTGTGCGTGTAATACACGTGTATAAGTTGCAAGTATTTAATATTTAAAAAATAAAAATAAAACCCGAAAAGACCAAAATGCCCTTTCTCTGGAACAACGAAAGTCAAAAGCTTTAAGGATTCGTAGCGCCTCACTACTACTATCGTCAGAGAAATCCATCGCCGACCTTGGCGAGATTGGTGCTCTCCCTCTCTCCCAACATCTACAACAGTCATTCCTCTATAAAACTTGCAAAGATTGCTGCAAGTTGTTAGAACTGAATGGAGATCGACAGCTTCCATAGGTAAGGATACATCTCAGCAAGCATCTAATCTTAGCCAATAAAGCCAGTCTGCCTTAAAGAAACTTGGGCTGAGATATGTATGCCAGCT
Organism: Pouteria glomerata; assembly: GCA_035590655.1. Classification (NCBI taxonomy): domain Eukaryota; kingdom Viridiplantae; phylum Streptophyta; class Magnoliopsida; order Ericales; family Sapotaceae; genus Pouteria; species Pouteria glomerata. The sequence goes on from JAVXUM010000030.1 coordinate 6,792,599, forward strand.
AAGCTATTTAGGCTAGTCACCAGGGTTAATTTTGAGACTTCATATTTTTTTATTAGGAATTAATCTGGAAGTGGGCCATATGTTATTGGAAAGATCAGAGTCTTAATTTCAATTTCAAATTTTGAAACAAGTCAATTAGAGGTTTCTAGAGTAGTTATCACTAAATGTTTCAAGTGGGCAGATTCAGCGAATGCACAAAAGTTGAAGAGTTTTTTTTTTCCTCCTAGCATTCCTAAGTCCTAGTCAAACTAAAAGTTATTTCTTATTATTATCAGATGTTCACATTTATGTTCACATTTATTTTGATGTTTTCCATCCTTAGAGGGATATTCCAAAGCTAGTATTGATTTGGTATGGTTCTTAGTAGCAAGGTTGTTGAATGGGAAATCAAAAAAAGTGATGATTGCATTTTGTCTTACATTCTTATCTAAATAATTTAATTTTTCTTTTGGTGGCGAATTTACATAGATTCTTATCACTCTTCGTTCTTCTATTGTAGAGTATGGCGAATCAAACTGGTACTTTCTTGTTTGTGGTGAATTTATCTTATCAGGCAAGCAGTACTAGTGTTTTTTTTTTCTTTTGGGACACCTCAGATTGTTACTAGCTAGATTTTCTCTATCGCTAGGCACATCAACTTGCAACGCCATTAACCCTTTCTTTGAATATTTTTGGAAACCATAGTACTGATTCTTCTGCTAGAATACTTCTTTTGTAAGATTCCTCAGCCATTAAAGTATAAATCCTATCATGTACAATGCAATCAATTTTTTGTCGTGTTACTCATCAATCATTATCTATAGAATTTTTTGTGACTATTGTCTGTGCCTCTAATGACAGGAAAGAAAAGGAATTGCCTTAGAAAAACTTACTTGCAAATTGTAGCTTGATAGATAATGCAACTCCTTAGATTCTCATGGGGGATTTCAATGTGGTTTGAGCTGAAAATGAAAAGAAATGTGGCAATTGTATAGATAAGCAAGGTGTACTTGATTTCAATGATTGTCTTAATGCTATGGAAGTTATGGACTTGAGGTACTTTGGATGTCAATTCACTTGGAACAGTAAGCAAGAGGATGGATGTAAAATCTTCAGCAAGTTAGACCGAGCTCTACCTAATGAGAAATGGCTTAGCTCATTCGAAGTTCAGAAGATTTCTTTCCCACTCCAAGCATCTCGGATCACAGCCATGTTATTATAAAGATCTGGCCCACCACCAAAACAGGGAGGGGGCCTTTCAAGTTCTTTAATTTTTGGACTAAGCACAAAGACTATGAAAACTTAGTTGAAAAGGTATGATCTCAGCCCGTTTCAGGTTCTCCTCTGTTCAAGCTATGCTCCAAGCTCAAGTTACTCAAGCTAACTCTCAAAGTCTTCAACACTGAATATTATGGTGTTTTTTCAACAAGGTTCTAGCAGCTAAAGAGGAACTAACTGCAATCCAAAAGAGAATACAATCCAATCCTAGCTAAGATCTCATTACTCAAGAAGCTAAAGCACTTGAGATATATTCACAAATGGCTCTTGCAAAGGAAACTTTTTATAAGCAAAAGGCTAGGGATAACACTATCAAGATGGGAGATCTAAATACTTCATATTTTCATAGGAAAGTTAAAATTGGTTGTTCAAAAATAAAATCCCATCTATTATGGATGCTTAAGCGGTGAGAGATGAAGATTATGAAAAAGTCAAATCTATCTTCATTGAACACTACAAGAAACTCCTTGGTTCTCCATTTAACCATACTCAAGATGCTTTTCCATTTGCAAATGAAGTAATACAATTTGATCTCCCTTGGGATATCCTTAAATCCCTTAAGGCCAAACTTACTAAAAATGAAATCAAGGAAACATTATTCTCACTTCATGGACACAAAACTCCTAGCCTAGATGGATTTACTTCTTACTTCTTCAAGGCTTCTTGGAAAATAATAAGGGAGGACTTCACAGCTGCCATTAAGTCTTTTTTTCTTACTAGTCAGATTTCAAAGGAAGTTAATTCTACCATTAGTGCTCTGGTGCCAAAAGTCTCCAACCCAAGTTTGGTCACTGATTATAGGCCCATTTCATGTTGTTTAACCATTTATAAGTGCATTTCCAATATCATTGCTAACCGACTCAAACAACTAATGCCACAAATCATCAACCTTTCTCAGGCTACATTTGTTAATGGGAGAATCATCTTTGAGCAAATTCTTCTTATGCAAGAGCTAGTGAGGAACTATCACAAGCTAAACCTATCTCCCAAAAGTGGTTTGAAGATAAACTTAATGAAGGCATTTGACTTAGTTTCATAGACTTACTATGC
>JAVXUM010000030.1:6815119-6835124 GCA_035590655.1 Pouteria glomerata
TTAGTGAAAGTTTTTGAGGTTTTCCCTGCGTGGGTTTCCTCGTTAATTATTCTGTGTTTTTGAATGTGTGTGTGATTAATTGGGATATCTAGGACGTAGATTTATGAAATTTTAACTTCAAAACTCTAGAGATTAGTTGGAATGCGTGTAAACTGCCCGAAACACCTTTATCAATAAAAAGAAAAGTATTTGGACACGTACATAAAAAATAATATATTATGATATAGATTGAAGTTAAAAAAATAATAATAAAACTCTAAAATGCTTCAAATCCAAATCACAAAAAAAATAGTCTTCCTAAACTTATATCTAAAAATACTAATTCAAATAAATTATATCTATATTATAGATCAACTAAAATATAAAACATTCAAAGTACATATTACTATTCAAGTGCTCCTTTTTTCTTTTCCTACCTCTAGGTGACAGCAATATTAAATTCAAAATATGAGTTTTTTTGGTTAGTAAATGTCAAATTTTAATTTTATTATTTTAACGAAGGTATTATTGTCCAAAATTTTATTAAACCATGAGAACCCCCAAATCGAGATGTTCAAAATATGGGAATAGAACACCCACTTATGGCTTTTGAGGTGGTCAACATGACAACACCTTAAAATCCATTACTTAAAAACTATATACCTAATATTTATTTTTGGCCGTTTATTGAGATTTTGGGTTAATTAAATATTTAGATTTGAGATTTGACCCAATTTATTGGATCGATTTTATCTTTTTGGACCGAATTTGGCTTGGAGTGGTTAATTGATTTGTAGTTGGGCTTGGGACCCAATCCTTTTTCTTTTTCCTTCTTTTCTTTTTCTTTCCTTATTTCTTTTCCTCATTTTCTTTTCTTCCTACAGCAGTAGTAGCTGTGACAGAAGGAGAGAAAGAGATAAAGAGGAAAGAGTGAAAGTGAGGGTCATAGGTCGAAGATACTTGAACCTTGGTATTTTCGATACGTGATTATCATGGTAGTGTTGAATTGTGGTAATTTTGTTAGAGATGAGAGATACGAAATAAAGAAGTTTTGGAGCTTTGAGATTTCTTCAACCTTTTTTTTTTTTTTATGGATACGAGGTAGGTGGGGGGATTGCACATTTGTTTTGAGATTATTAGCATGATTTAAAGTACTTTGAGGTATATATGTGATGATTTTGGTTGATGGTAATACATATGCATATATGTGTGCATATACATGTTTGTTGGTTCATATATCCATGTTGAATTTTGTTTATTCTTGACTTTTATTGCATAATCTTGAGTTATATATTATTGTTGTTGATTGTGGTTTCATTTTTGGGCTTAGCATGTTTGGATTTAGGACCACGAGGGCCGAATTGGGCTCGTGACAGCTCGAATCTATGTTACAGATAGTAGGTTGCGAGAGCGCTCTTTCCACGACTCAAAGCACTATTCTCGCAAGGCTTGTGACCTACAAGGTGCTCTTAGTATCTTTCCGTTACTTAGAGCACTCTTCCAACAGGCTTCCAGCCATTCCAACATCCTTCTCACGAAAAGGCCTAGTAAGCCTTGATTTGATTGTCTTTTTTGTTTTTTTGGTGACTAGCAAACCTCACTAAGTTATTACAGTTTTCAATGAACCACTTAGCTAATAGGTAAACCAGAGAACACATAGTTAGCCCCTCAACAACGCGACTAGACCCTCAACCACGCCCCCAATTTAAGTTACGGGATTTGAACTCGCATCACTCATATGGGGAGTAAACCCACTAGCCAACATAGTTAAATCCTAGAGGCTCTTGATTTAATGTTTGTTTGGTTTGTTTAGATGATATGTTATACAAGATAGATATACGTTGTGGTTATGCACATCATGAGATTATAAGATATTATTATGGATACTTGAGCATAGATGAGATTATAAGATATTATTATGGATACTTGAGCATAGCATACCTTTATTATAATGTTGAGATATTATTTTTGATTATACATAATTGAGCATATCATTTACATGGGACTGGGATTGCATCATTTGATTTGCTATTATGATTATTGATTGGCTGAGAGTACCATATGAATATTTTTGATGTGATGAGGCACAGTCATCTATATAAACTGAATCCTGATTTTAAGAAAAATAAAAATATAAGATTTTAAAAACGCCGAATGATCCCAATTAAAAAATTATATCATCAAATTATAATTAAATTCAACATCATAAAATTTTTTAACATTTCATTAACACAAAAATAAAAAAACAAAAATTAATTAATATATTCAAAAAATAACAACATATATATTTCCCAAAGTTACATTCGCATGTAAGAACAAAAAAATTAAAAAACAAAGTATATAAAAGAAAATAAAAACATACCTAAGGGCGTAGGGTAGATCAAAAGGAACCTAATCCAACAAATATGGTCAGACAGTTCCGACAAAAAAAAAAAAAAAAATACATTAGAAAATTTTCTAACATTGCATTAACACAAAAATAAAAAAAAACCAAAAATTAAAAACTATATAAAAAATTACAACATATATATATATATATTTTCCAAGGTTACATTCACATGCAAGAACAAAAATATTAAAAGAAAGGGTATATAAAAGAGAAAAAAAAAAAAAAAAAACATGCCTAAAGAGAAAAAGTAGATTAAGAGAAACCCAACCTAACTAAAATTTTGTCACTTTAGGCCAAAAAAAAAAAAAAAAAGAGTTATATATATATATAAAATAGAGAGAGAAATTGAGAACTATAAAGAGAAAGAAGGTGGAAGGAGAATGGAGAGGAACTCAATTGCAGGCGTAGTAGTGATCTAAGGCGATCCAACGAGAGAGAAAGTAGGGAGCAAGTCATTAGAAAAGAGGACGGGGGTGGAAAAGAGAGAAGATGAGGAAAAAAGAAAGAAAAGAGGAGAGAAAAAGAGGTGTGGTGCAGATTTTAATAGAATTATTAGCAATCACTTTTGGCAGTCACTAAAACCGTCGCACTTAATATTTTAAGGACCATTTTGGTGGTTACTTGAGTGTTTCCATTGTAAATACTTCCTGTCGCAGATAATTTGCAACTCTTAACTCGGCGACTGCCAAAAGTAGTTATTAATACACCTTTAACGATCGCAAAAAACGACAATTCAAATTTTTCCAATACAAATACTAATATCTCTAGTGGTGATTACATTATCTATTGGTCCCATGTGCATTAATGATTGTAAAATTACTTTGATTAAAACAAAAACGGCTCTATTGTTACTATTTTTTTTAATTAGATTTATTTAAACAATAATTGCACCATTAACATGTACAATTGTTGAAATCACAACAAATGTCATATCAATAGGGGTGAGAATGAGTTGGTAGCTAAATTAATTATTTTTAAAAATTAAAAATAATAACTGGATCAATTAAAAAATATGAACGAACCAAATATTAGTTAAATTGAATTTTATCGATTTAGTTATAAATTTAAATATATTTTTTATAATTTAATTATAGAAATAAAATAACAATTTTTATATAAGTATTACTTAAGACTTATAATGTATATTTAATATTATAATAATTTGTTAATTTTCAATAGCCTTTGAAATTTCAAAAAATAAAACCATTGACAGGAATGGCTATTTTAATTAATTATATACATATACATTAAATATTAAATAAATTTAATTGGGTTGTTTAGGTTTATTTGATTTTAAAATTTTAAAACTATAACTAAAATCGATAACTATTATCTTTACGAAAAAAAAAAACAAATCGACTGTTATTAATTAAATTAAATTTTTTAAATTTGACAAGTATAAATTAAAAAATAAATTTTGATTAAATTGTGCACGCCTCCAAATACGAGGATGGTCACATGTAAAATTTTATTTTCGAGTGACCCAATCCATTACGGCAAATTCATAAATTTCGTTGACAAAATAAGGAGAAGCACGTTATACAGCTCTTTGCTTTCCCACTAGAAAAAACAAACGAAGAAGTGGACAATAAAACAGTTGAGAATTGGAGGGAGTCCTAAATTAATCCAATAGAGACAGCACAAATGATTTAAGTGATATCAATAATTGTATGGAACCATTAGACAGGGCTCATTGTTCGACAAGATAAAAAAAAAAATATATATATATATATATCATAAATCTGTTTTTAATTTTCTGTTTTTTTTTTTTTTGAAAAGTAAAATAAAAATTAATTAAAATATAAGTGTTAATGTACAATTATATGAGGGCATACCCTCGGCCAACAAAACACATAACGCCAACAATTATATCAAGATAGACTCAGGTAAATGTCATTGTTGGATCAAATGCCTATTCTCTAAAGAATTAAGAAACTTGGGACAACTCATCCAATGCCGACGTACAAGATCTTGAATAGATCTAAGATGAGTAACCACATCCAAATATGAATTATCATGAACTCTTCTATTCCGTTTATTCTAAAGTACATAAACTGTAGCTGCCAAAGAAAGCTTACCAAGTGTCGAACGTAACGAAGATCCACTAAATGTAACAAGTACCAAGTCCAGCACCTTGAACCAAGTAGAAGAATTATCCTGAACATCATATTTAGCAAGTAAAGATCGCCAAACTTTAGAAGTAAAAGCACACCGAAAAAATAGATGATCATGATTTTCAAACGGCTCTCGACAGAACAAACAACTAATATGAGAAATAAGGCCAAAGGAACAAAACCAATCCTGAGTAGCTAATTTTCTCTTATAAGCCAATCACGGAAGAAAGGAATGCCGTGGAACATGATACTTGAACCATGTTATCTTAGACCAAGAAACAATAGGGTTGTGTGTTCGCAAAGAATGCCAACTTGCACAAAAAACTCTTTTTGGCCCATTATGTACCCAAACCAATTTATCTGACCGTGCAACATTCGGAGAAGGAAGGAAGGACATATCTATCTTCAAATCAATAAAATCATTAGAATTTACCCCTAGTCGGCACTAATGACCATCAACAATAATATGGCTCACCAAAGCATCTCTAGAAAGACTTGATTCAAAAATGACTCGATCCCATGGAGAGTTACAAATAAGTCCTCTAGGCATCCAAGTATTAAACCATAACGAGATATTACTGCCATTACCCACCAAAAAAGACATAAAAGGCCTTACCTTATCTCTGAGCTTTAAAAGTTTCCTCCAAGTCTATGAGCAGTTCCATGGGACTTTAGTAACCCAAAAGTGATTCTTGCGTAATAGATTCCTCTTGACCCATGTTACCCATAAGGAGTTAGAGCTCAGTACACAAAGTTTCCATATAAATCGAGTCATACATGCCATATTCTAATCCTTAATCCATTTAATCCCCAAGCCACCTTCATCCTTGGGCCAAGCAACCTCTTCCCATGCCACCTTAGCCCCATGTGTGTCCAAAGATGTACCCCTCTACAGAAAGGCCTGAAGAATGCTTTCTGTAGACTTATACATTTTAGCAGGCAAAATAAAATGAGAGCACTAGAAAGACTGCATACTGAAGAGAACAACTTGAATAAGTTGAAGGCGACCTGCAAAGGAAAGAAATTGATTAGTCCAACACTTCACTTTACGAACAATTCACTATTCCAAAACTAGACAATCTATAGCCCGCAGCTTAGAAGAAGTCAAAGGAACCCCCAAATATCTCATAGGCAGACTACCCATAGAAAAACCAAGAGTAGAGATAATACCCTCCTTTGATTCCTCGTCAACACCCAAAAGAAAACTTTCACTCTTAGAAGGATTAAGCTGTAGACCAGACAAAGAAGAGAAAATTCCTAACACATCCCTAATTACCTGGACCGAACCAATATCACCCCTACAAAACACCAACAAATCATCTGCGAAGCACAAATGAGTGAGTTTTGTTTTTTTACACCTCCAATGAAATTGAAATTGAAAAGACTCTGATACTTTCTTAACAAAAATACGAGAAAGCACATCCATGCAAATGACAAATAAATAAGGGGAAATAGAATTCCCTACCAAAGTCATACAAAATGTTGATATTTTTCATTTTTAATTGTTACAATCACAAAATAATGATGATGGTAATAATAATGTAGTGCACAAAATTCCTGCACATTCTTGATATAGAACTGTTTTTGTAGGGGACTACTATTTAAAAATTAAGAGTTTACACATTATTTTAATTGGATTTGAAAGACATTTATTATTAAAAGGTGTTGGATCCTTATGAACTATAAATACAATCAGTAAATCTAGCTTAGGGCACGTAAGGTTTTGATTCTTTTGTTTCGGAAAAAACTCTCTCATCTTTTTGCAGCAGCAGGGATATTGTGACGCAACAAAAAATAATAAACTCTAACTTTCAAGATGGAAGATAGGGAACAAAATTAAGTTTTTTTAATGTAATGATGAAAAACCTATCCTGAAAAAACACAAAGTGAGGTTTTTAAATCTCAAAAATAGGATAATTGAGTAAATCCAAGTTGCCATACCCTCAAATTCAAAATTTTCTTTCTAAAAATATATGAAATATTTCTTATCAAAAGTTATGATCAAAATAATATTTGCGGGCAAATCGATCATACATACTAATTTTTGTCAAGTCTTCTTAGATTTTTGACATTTCAGCTGATATAAAAACTGGTCTGCAATCAGATCCACGTACATTGGTCGCATAGTGACTAAAATTACCACAATGATTAGAAATTAGAGGCCCTGTTACGCCGGTGTATTATCAAAGGGTGACCCCGAATTCACACATGAAAAGTGTACACCACAGATATATGTATTCAAATGTACAGCCCACATGTATGTAGTCAAACTCCACACATGCAAGAGAAACTAGAAGAACCACAAATATCTCTACGTGAATTAATCGCCAGTATGAGCATCGTCAGCAATCTTCTGGTAGGATCTGAGGCTGTCGTATTATTAACCGACCCTTTGGGTCAAATTGCATGCAAATCCAAGCACGTAACTTATGCGTCATATATATGTCAATACATACTTATACATGTGTACACGTGTATGTATATCTTCTCCTTTCATGTGATTATTAATCGATGTAATAGATCAAACCAGAGTTATTGACTATCAGCCGACCAACGCCAATTTTTTTTTTTTTTTTTATCTCTTTTTCTTCTCTCTTCTTCACTCTCTAACTATATATCCATCCCTTTCTCACTTCGACCGCCCAAAGAAAAAGCTCTTCAATGTTTTGAATTAGCAAAACCCTGAATGTGGATGTGTCTTTCTTAGCTATAACTTGTGCTTTCATTTGTTCTCAACTTTATTTTCGCTTTTTATTTATTTTAATCTTAATTTGTATGAGTTTTTCTCCTTAAGTAATTTTTCAAGACAGCATGGAATCCACGTACACAAAAGTGGGATGTCGTGACAATGTTGAACTATTGATTTTCCCTGCTTGGGTGATGGGAGCTGTTGACTCTCACGTTATCTTTTGGAAAGTTCAAAATTTGGAGGCTTCTTCGGACAAACGATGTTAGGTTTTCAGATGAGAATGATTACCCTTTTGGTGATCTCTTTTCGCTGCAGTTTTGTAGGCAAACTTTTGTTGTTGGTTTGTTTGTTTGTCCTGCTTGCTAGTGTGGGGGGTGTAAAAGTTGGCAAGACCAAAAGTGCTGTAAGTTCAATTGAAATTGTTTTGATTAGGGTTGCTTTAGACATTAAACAAACTATATTCTCCATTTGGTTTGGAGATTTTAGGATTTTAATGTTTAGTTAATAATTACCCAATGCTTTGCCAAAGCAATTAGGAGCTTAAAAATAAGGCCTTTTTACTTGTTAATTTTCCGCTTCCTTTTTTTCTTAAAAAAAAAAAAAAAAAAAAAACAACTTAAAACGTGTAGAAAACATATTTTGTTTAACTGGGGAGTGCTTTTAAAATATATATACCTGATGGAAAATGAGAAAATATGAATTTTTTACATAAAATGAAAAATAGAAAAGATATTTCTAATCAAACGCATTTGCTCTTTGCAATGATTGATTGTTCTATGTTTTAATTTCTTTTCCCGGGAATTAATCAACTCAAATTCTTAATCATATTATCAGAAAATGTCCTTGGCCGGGCCATATTTGGAGAAAGTCAACATTTGGTATGAACAAATTGAGAAAGCTAATAATTTAATCATTTTAAAATAATATCAGATGACCTTGCTAGCTTAATTTAGTTCTCTCAGACATTACTACCCCGTGGTCCATGTGAGAGAGAGAGAAAGAGAGAGAGATGGGCTCTCCCATTTTCTTTGTATTACATCACAATCTTGACAATATATAGCTGCCGGACATACAAAGTCAATGACAATGTACCATGTTGCCTTTAACTATACTCGAAGAAGAAAGAGCCCAACGAATGCAAAAGCATATATTTTCCACAAAGATCAATTAACTGTTTTTAAACTTACTTCCGAAATGTTGATAATTATATTTAGAAAGATGCTTGGATTCTCAAAAAAAAGTCAAAAATATCAATTTTTATTAATTTTTTATAATTAAATTTTATTATGTATCACGTCAATATTTTATTTTATTTAATAAACCAAACATCAACTTAATTGTCATCTAATTGCCAGCCGGCCAACTCCACCAGAAACCTTCCGCCCAAATTGTGGGTTAGCGATTAGCACTTACAATTGCAGAATTCGCCAACTTTTAGTTTCTTCCAGTATCATTATAAGATCACTAATTAAAAGAATATTTTTGCTGCCACCTGATGCGATCAACCTTTTTATTTTACTAAGAATAGTAGAAGAGCGACATGATAGTAAATAATGAATAACCAGGCCGACAAATAAAAGCCCGGAAATTTCAACTAGCTTTGTCTATCAATTCATGCTATAGTACTATGATTTCCCATCAAAGGGTTGAAACATCTTCAATTCAATGCATATAAGTCCTAGGATTACTATTCGGATAATGACTTTTTTTTTTGCCTTTTTCCTTTTTTTCTTTTTTGGGGCAATAGAAATAGTTAAATTACAGCTTGATCTGTCCAAGAAAAAAAAAAAAAAAAAAAAAAAAAAAAAAAAAAAAAAAAAACAAGGAAGAGCAAATTAATTGTCACCTGTATCCTCCCTTCAAATTCTCCGGTTTCTACTCATTATTTGATCTTCTATAGATCCTGCAGAGAGTACAACTAGGTATTTTCATTACTAACATTGATGGCACTCTAGCGGTAAACGCACTTCTTTACCTATAATTAGGGAGAGCAGTGAGCTCGAAATTTTACAACAATCTTTTCTCACTTATATTGATTATGGGTTTGGAGTCCAAAAAAATATAAATATTATCAAGTTAATTATAATCTCAAAATTGAGGAAAATTATAAAAGATCAAAAAAAATTATGAAGTTTAATAGAATTTTATGACACTCCAAATGCCCTTTATTTATGTAAGTTTAATATGTATTTATTAATTTTGTGGGTTGTGTAAAATGATAGTTCATGAGTTCAGGTTTTCTATATGAGAATGCTTTATGTACCATGTTTGCCAAAGGTTACACGTTAAAGAAACAAAAAAATAAAAAAATAAAGATAAAAAGAAAAAAAGAAAAGAAAAGTATTGACATATTTGCTGGCTGTACGACAAATTTATATCACAATTACTAGTATAGGATGGGCTAGAAAACAATTAGCTGCGGTCTAATCATCTTGAAATTTTGACATTAGAGTTGATAACTTGGATAGTGATTTTTAAATTTGTCTTTGCCTTGTAAGATTTATAAAGAAGTGATTTTTCAGCAATTTGATGGAAGATGCATGGTCCAGTTAAAAAGGAAGGTCTTATTTTTTTAGAATTAAAATTTAGAGCACCGCATTGGTTTCCCCAAGTAGTTTAAGATCATGATCCATTATCATGAATAACAACAAATTATTGTATTTTTATTTCATTATTACTTGCCCAAGTGAAAAGTGAAGTTTTTTTTTTTTTTTTTTTCCCAGACGTACTAAAATAAAAAAATAAATAAGGACAAGACAAGTATCTTTTTGGCTAAAAATATGCATCCTAGCTAGAACTTGTTTATTTTAATGTAAAATAGTTTTAAAAATATATTTATTCATATTTTAAGAAAATTAATATTTTTTGAAAATATGAGTAAAAAGTGTTTTTAAATAAATATTTTATTTTGAAACAAATGAAATACTAATTAAAAATATTTTCCAGCTAAGACTCTGTGACCGTTCACAAATAGTGTAGTAGTTTATACTTTCAAGTGCCAAAGTGTGTATGTAATTTGAAATCTGCAAGTGGAAGGTTATCTCCACAAGAAATTAAGGTAGTATTTGGTTTATTTTTTATTTTTTATTTTTTATTTTTTATTTTAAATTTATTTTCTATTTTACACTTGAAATCAAAGAAAATAGCTCAAAATGCATTTGATCACTTGTGTATTCAAAATTTGTTTTAGAAAATAAAAAATGAGTTTACACATGAAATAAAAAATGACAAAAAATTATTTTAAATATTTTTAACCCCAAAGAAGGAAATTTTCAAAACAAATAAAAAAAATAGAACATTTTCTATTTTTTTTTGTTTTGAGATTTTTAAAATATCAAACACATAAAATAAAAATATAAAATATAAAATATAAAAGTAAACCAAATGTCACTTAATTAATTTAAAAAATTTAGATTTTAGGTGACAAAATTCGAGAATATTTGGATTTAAGATTGCCTCAAAAAGAGTTTAGAAACAAAACAGAAGTGGAGACGAAAATGTTGGGTGAGAGTGGTTCTTGAATTTGAGAATTTAAGATGCTAAATTAAAGAGTTAGAGATTAAAGACCAAATGTAAGAGTAAGAAATAAAGATGACAATACTAGAATTTGCATCGAGTGTGAAAGATTGGCCCAAAATCAAATCCTGTAATAGTTTATTGATGAATTTCTCAAGACATTCCAATTAACTCAACCCAATGCTAACATAGGTGTCGTTCGATCGGAAGATTTGTCTATCAAAACCCAAAATATGGGGGAGTAAAAACTCCAATTAGACATTTGTGAAAATAGTTTTCAATCGAAAAGTGCCATTGGACCAAACAATCCGCATATATGTCATATGAGCCCAAAGTCTTGACTATCTTAAGTTGATTGCAAAGGTAATAAAACTAGAATTCATTACAAGAATAGTGAAATTTTTTTTCGACCTAGGTGAGACATTGAATCTAATATTTTGTGTGCATAACTCAAATTCATACATAGACAATCTAATCGAAACAATATCTATATAAAAAAGTGTTATAAGCAAGGGGAGAACAGATTAAATCATCACCATGGTGATTTCTTAAGAAATCTCAAAGTAAAACCAACAATCTTAGCAAAAAAATCAAGATTTAACAATCAAGAGCAAGAACCAAGAAATATACCATGAGTACTTATCTCAGCCGATATATTCATTAACTTCATTAACTTGGACAGAAAGAGTAGCTACTAAGAGAAGAAAAAAAGTTCTTACAATGAAAAATAAAAAAAAACTTTTAACACCGAAAAAATATTTTTTCCTTCTTAGGAAAAAGGTGGCACGGCAAATAAGTCCAATTGATTTTGAAGAAGTTTTAGTCACATGGTGGCCACACGACTAATCAAGTGAAAGGTAATTACTAAAGAAATTACATCTCCTACTTATGTAAAGGCGGTAAGACCAAAACTTTGGAGATAAGATTTCAAATTTAAGACAAAGAAGAACACTCCCACACTTTGTGCTAAATTAAAGGAGAAAGTGGAGTCTAGATAATTGAATCGTGATTCTTATAAGCACAGGAAGAATGCAAACGTAAGAAGGCCTGTGCAACACAAGATCTAACACTCGGGTAATTTTTTTTTTTCTTCCAAGAGATAAATTGTCGACTTAGTTTGGTCACTATTTTGTGTTCTTTTGTAATTGTAGTTCACTTCTCCTGTGACTATGTCAAGGTAGCTGTAAACTTACTTTATTTTGCTTTAATTGGTATTAGGTTCATTTATTTGAATTTAATTTATTAAGTTCATTTATTTAACTATAAATTAGTAAATTTAATTAGTTCTACTTTATTAAGTGTCAACCTCGATCTATTCTTTAAAGGTTAAAGAACCTCATTTACTGTAATTCACTCTCACTCCATGTTGAAGAAAGTCTTGAAATATAACATCTTAACCACACACAATTCATTTGTATCGGGCTATAATCCACGTGGTAACCCATGTATCAAAACAACCCTTGACATCAAATTTTGTGGCAATAATATTTTGGCATACATGGTGGGACATCTTAATTAACTTGGGTAACGATAATGATTATTAGATATAAACTGAAATTGTAAATGTTAACAAATGATCCCTAGGTGAAAAATTGCATTTTAATATTTTTTGAACTAAATGTGGGTGCACACATTTTTGTGATTTTGTTTTCAAATAAATATATATTTTTTAATTTTAAATAAATTACCAACTAAATTTAAAATAAAAAATATTGAAACACTTTGAAAAAATATTAAATAGTTAGTTTTAGATTGCATTTAAGTAAATAATTTGTAATTAAATGACATTTAAAAAAATAAAAAAAAATGTATAAATAGTGTGTGGTTAAAAAAATTTAAAATATATTAAAAATCATAAAAACTAAATTCACTTAATTAAGTAGTAGTTAGTAAAAAAAAAAATTTAATTTTGTAAAAATATTAGTAGTTGTACGAAATTAAGTGGTACTAATTAAAAAGACAAAATTTAACTAAAACTGAGGTTATATTAATTTTTAGATTTTGTCAAATACTTCTACTATTCTTTTTATACCTCTTTATGGGCTCGTTTGGAGCTCCAAAATAAATCAAATATAATTAAAAAACTTTAAAAGTTTTTAAAATTTTTTAATTATATTTTGTTACATTTCAATTTTACATCACATTAATTATTTCTTTTGATTTCTTTTAATTTTTTTTAAGACTCCAATCGAGCCAATAGTACAAACACTATAGATATGGGATTCAAAATCTCATGTCAAATTACAATTTTACCCTGCTGTGCAAAATTTTGTTGGTTGAAAATCTGGTGCACCGGGTTAAAACAGTATGTTAAATTAGTGAACCAAACTGGTTATTTCCCATTTTGGGCCATTACTGGTGAATCGGTGTTGGCCCAAACTCTAATACAGATCCTAACAAGCCCAACAACCACCGCACTCCAAATCTTGAAATCGCTTGGATTGAAGTCGAGACGCAAGTAATCAAGCGACAAGGTCTGATTGCATAAATCATTAGTTTTTTTTTTTTTTTTTTCCCTGAAAAAAGTAGCAATGCTTACTTTTTAGGTTTTGTTAAACTTGAAATTGTGCACAACACAATTATTAATTGAATCTCTTTCGTTGTAAGTTAAAAAAAAAAAAAAAATTATTTATAGCCATTTATACAAGATTGATCGAATTTAATTAAAGGGCCTACCATATTTGATTTTTCTAATAGCTTACATGAATGAATTTTTAGTTAGAGAATTTGTACACAGTTTTAATATTTATTTCTACATTATATTGAAATGAATCTAAAATATTTTTTTTTTAAAGAGAAAGATTGTATATATTCACAACTATATTTGTTGGTACATGGCAAATTTCTCCCACTAATGCAAATTACGTACACAATTACCAAAAAAAAAACCTATATTTGTTGGTGTTATAAAGAATACATTAATTATTTTTAAAAATTTAATTTATAAACAGTATTTAACGAGTTTTTTTAAGACAAGTATTTAACAGTGAAATGGGACAAGATAAGTTTGAGTTTCTAAATAATAAAATAAACAAGTTTTTGACCATAATAACTAAGGAAAAATAAACAAGTTTAAAAATGATAATGACTAAATTAGGTATCCCTGAGAGAGAGAATGGAGGGTGGAAGGGTTGACTCAATATACTAATATAATTTAGCCCTAAAGTTTACAGACGATTATCAAAATAAGGCAAATACCAAACAAATTTGGAACTGATAAAATTTCCTATTTAATTTTGGGAAATCAGATTATTGGCAGTACTGATTTATTTTCTTTCTTTTTTTTTTTTTTTGGTGATTTTCTTTTACTCAGAATTTCAAATTTTGAGAAATTTATTTTTCTTATATATTTAGAAATTATTGTTTTAATTAATAATCACAATTTGCATTGTATATCATACTTTATTCCAAACCTCAGTTATAAATACCCTTGCAAATGTTCGTTAAAGAGCATCTAATTATTAACTTTTTTTTTTTTTAATTATTGGAATAACTTTTTTATTAATTAAATAGCATTTTTTCTCTAAAGAAATTTATAGTCGCATCAATCTTGCGAGAAGTAACATCAAAGTGAGATCCCAATTGAAGTAAAGTACTGCAAATTTGACCAATAGCTTGCTAAAATATTCATAAAGGCTACCTCACAAAATAAATTTCAAATGCTAGAAAACTTGATTGGCATGTCACAAAAGTGCATCAAGGGGTAGTGTTAAAATTGATGAACATTTTAAATTAGACTCAAACCTAAAATATCAGGCTAAAAAAATTAGAGTTATATATTTATTCATGATACATGTTTTAAAATATTAGAATGATAGAATATATAAGATATTTTAAGAGAGTATTCTAAGAATTATAATATATATCTTTTATGTTTTAGTGGCAGATTTGAGAGTATTCTAGAACAGAAATTATAATCATTTGATAAAATTAATTTTCACTATACATTGAGGAGGCAAAAGACTATAAATAAAGGTGAAATCCTTCATTTATAATTAAGCTTGAAATAGTAGCCAACTTTATAGAACAAAGAAATACTCCATCAATAAAGATCTTCCACTTTTAATTAAACCTTCTAGCTTCCCTGCTCTTTAATAAATCATTCCAACTATCTAACCCACTAATTGATTTCCAATTTCCAATCCATTCCCAGAAGTAATGCATTAATATATATAGTGTGTAAATGAAACAATATAGAAACAATTATAAGCAAAAATTGTTATATATTCACTGAAGAAGTATTTTGAATCAAAATGATCCTACAACATTTGCAAACTTTTACCCATTGTTGCTTGTTAGTTTGATCAATATACACTTTTCTCTTAATCTCTTTTGCTAAGATGTCCATATACAATTCTTATCAAGTGAACCAACTATATTGCTTTATAACCAAAGTTGTTTGCTAAAGCATGTTTGCTTTCTAATTTAGAGTAATGGGATTCAAATTGTTGATGTAACTTTTCAAGGTGCGTTTATGATGAGAACATGATCCCTTCCATAATGTTCATAATCTCTGATGTCCTCTAATGTCAAAACGAGCGAACCTCTTCGACACCAAATATTGTTGATTATTACTTTCCAAAGGTCATCTAAAGGTTGTTACTGTCCAAAGGTCATCTAGTTAGCCTCCATTAATACTTTGGGTCGATACAGGTCTATATTCTTATTTATGAATTTTTCCTTATTCTGCATGCTCTACAATGCAGAATAATTTAGAAGGAATTTTATGACATAATTTTCATGATGCATCAATGCACCGGAAAAATAGTTATTTGTATGTCGTACAAAACATTTAGAATTTCGACAATTAACTTTAAGATTTTTCATGAGTTATCGGATCTTTCATTTTTGTATTTTTGTACTTAACCAATCTTCTAAAGTACAATCAAGTCTCTCATCGTATCTATTTGCATCCATTACCTTAAGATAACTTAGGATGAAACAAAGATTTAATTATGTCTAGAAAATATTTTTTAAAAAGAAAAAAAAATTACAAGGACTTCCGACTATTCTTCCTTTTATATTAATTAACCATTTAGTGTCTTCATTTGGGGCAGGTTCAAAAGAAATATCAGCTAGGAGCAAAAATAAATCATATAACAAGATTAAAGTTTCTCTAGAAGCATTATCATTATTATATTTAATTAGAATAGCAGATTGGAATGATTCAAGAGAAGCATATAACCATATAAAAACTCTATTATTATAATCCATAAAACACACTTACAATATTGTTCAAATTGCTACTACTATGTACAAACTAACACTTAATACATAGGCTCTGATACCAATTACAAGAAACAGATATGCAGAAGGAAATTCAAAGGCACTTTGCCTTCCTTTATTACATCTGATCTCTTTATATACATCTTATATTAAACAAAATTTTACAAAATTTTCATATCTGCTCACGTACATGGAACAAAAGACGTTGGGAACTCACTGGATGCGCCAGGGTTCGCCCTTTTTAAACTTTAGCTTGAAAAAGATTCTAATATATCTCGCAGCTTGAAGGATAGAAACACGATGGTTCGAGCTATGCATTATCTAGAAGATTCTGTTTATGTTTTGGAAATCTATTCCATTTAGGAAATTTATTATTAGGAAATCTATTTATGTGTTCGAATCCTAATTGAAATATGACTTTATAACTTATATATATATATATGTACCCACCCTTAATGAAGAACACACGTGAGGATATATTATAGAGATCTAGAGAGAGTGTCTTTCATTCTTAGGGGTTCTCATGATCTTTCTCTAACCTTTTCATATATTCTTCCTTGACTTACTTTCATTCTGAGGGGTTCTCACGATCTTTCTCTAACCTTTTCATGTATTCTTTCTTGACTTTCTGTGTGATATAGAAAGCCTTGCTTGTAGGGTTTATCGAGCAAGTTGAGTAAAATTGCGAAAGAATTTGTGCGAATAAGTTGTAGAGAATTCGAGTAGGATCTTATAATCCATTGATAGTGGGGATTTGTAATTAAGCTTTTTCTTCCTATGAGAGGGTTTTCTCATTATTCTCTGGTGTTATTCTTTTTATAGTGTGTGATTGCTTAATTAAGAGAATTTTCAATTAGTATTAGAGTAGGTCACTTTACATTCTTGAGTGAGATCAAATCCAAATAAATAAATCCACTAAGTGACACTAAGATTTCAAATCAAGAGAATGATAACTTTGATGAAGAGTTTGAAGACATTTAAGAAGCCTATGAAGAACTCTTCAAGGAATGCTGTAGGATAAAGAAACAAAAAAAAAAAAAAAACCAGCATTAAAGGAATAGTATACTGAGGAATAAGAGAGACTTCTCACTCTCAAAGTGTAGAAAAGATGAAAGTGAAGATTGAAGAGAAGGATAATAAAGTGAAGGATAAAGAGCTTGAAGAGAAAAAGAAAAATATTGAAGAACTTCATGCAAAAATCAAAGAATTGAAAGAGAAGATAAAACATGATGGTAAGATTCTTGAGAAAATGAACTCCAGTTTGACTATGTTTGAAAAATTTAGAACAAGCAGAGGTCAAATGGAGATCAATATGGTCTTGGTTACACTGGAGAGAAGATCATACCTGCATCATCTCCATATTCTCTAAAAGCTACAAATATTGCCCCAAAGTATGCAGAGGCTTCAAAAGTTTTTCAAAGTATGTAGCCCCACCAAAGAAAAGTGTTTCTAAATTCAAACCACAATCATTCCCTCCTCCAAAGATGAAAGGTACACAATTTTCTAAGCTAAAATCTTTTGTACCTACTTGTCACTATTGTGGCTCATGATTATACACTTCTAATCTTGTCCAATTGTCCACTTAGCTTTTTGGGTCTACTCTTGCAACACAATCTGTGGATACGATCTTGGACTCACCAGATAAAACTATATCACATACCCTTGCACTTGAGGGTTGATTTTAGTATGGATATAAATTCATGATTTTAAACATGTTTTTGGCATGATAACATGTTAGTGAAGTAGCATTGGTCATTAGGGATGTTTTAGGGTTGAAAATTTTGAGAGAAATAGGTCAGATAGTGCAAAACTTGACACTTTGCTTCAGAAGAATGCTGAGGGGCACCCATAGTCTCTGAGGGGCGCCCGTGATAATTGGACAATTGGACAAGAAGAGAAATGTATAAGCATGAGCCATTCCAATCTTAGCTACATTTTTATATATTTAAATTAAACTTTCGTTTATGGTTTTAAAATTGTTAAATTGAGTATGAGTTATTCAATTTAGGTTGTAAAGACCATAAGGTTTATATGATGTATCGTTGGTGGAAATATATTAGAACATGATGGCTTAGCAGTTGCTAAGGTATAATTTATGTTATCTAACATATGTCTTGGATTCACTACGAGATTGTTGTGTCACTTTGATCATGGAATTACGTAATTGGTGTATGGTGTGTATGTTTTATTACTCACCCTTAAGGTCTTGAGATCCGGGGCATGACAATATGGGGCTGTAAGACTAGTTGTACCCAATGGCTGAGACCTAGAGATTTGATTTGAGTTTAGTTTAATGGCCACAAACTAACCCTGCAGATTACCTAGCCTATAGTATGGTATTGATATGTAATGATGTGAATGAAATGATAAGAATTATTTTAGCATGAGATTGTGGGAACATGGTTAATAAAATGTTTAAATAGAACTGTATGATTAACATGGAAATTGTGGGTTTATATCCAATTGATAAGATTTTAACCTAATTATATTGATTACGCCACTGATTTCTTTACATGATCAAGAATAATGTTTTATATGCATATTCTAAGCACATGTGGATTTAGTGCTCACCCATTTTATAGTTGATAATGTAGGTGTCGATACTCGTGATGAACTTGTGGGTTGGCTACCGAGTCTTAAATTGATGTTGCTAGAATATTTATTTTACATGCATTAAATATTTATTTTGTATTGTAATAAAGTATGGTTTTAGGCCCTTAATTTTGGCAAGGTTTATATAGCCCTTTTGAGGTATTTCAAGATGATAGAATATTCAAGATATTGAATAATTCACAAATTTGCTTCCACTCTAATATAATATGATTTGTATGGATTGAAGTATATTTTTGTAGGTTTGTCCCCATTTCCATGGGTGTAATATCCTACATTTTCAAAAGCATGTATGTGAAGAAGTTAGATATGTCGATAAGGATGATTTTAATTCTAAGTTAGGGAATATTGTTAATATTCAATTTTTTACTATAGATAGAAGAAATGTGCATTGTTTAGAACCTCAATTAGATAAATTTGGCATTGGTCTAAGATTTATAATTTAAGTTCTTTAATGGCATAGGGTCGTTTAAGTACTTAAAAAGAAATCCTAAGTGTTAGAGACTTTTAAATGTTAGGAGCTTAATTAAATTGTGAAAGGAATTTTTTTAATTCCTAAAAGCAAAATGGTAATTTGATCTATGAGAGAAGAACACACTTGAGAGAGGGCCGGCCATGTAAGAAGAAAAGAATTTCTAAATTGTAGTAGAAAGAACAAGGGTAAAACGTTTGAATAAGTAGAAGTTTTTGCTCCAATTTGACCTAGTCAAAGTATGAAATTTGGATCAAGCTTACATAGACCAATAGGGGATCAAGGGAAGATGACTTGGAGTGATGAAGTAGCCGGCCAATGGGGGAGAAAGAGCATGCATTCGGCTGAAATTTGGAGCTAGCCGAATAGGATGTTTGAGTCTTCTAGAATGGCCTTGTGTGCCTTAGGTGTTCAAAGTGAATTAAAAATAGTGGGTCCTACTTAATTTAATTGCAAGACTTAGGTGTAAATAAATTAATTAATGGAAGAGAGAGTGGAAGCTTGTGATTAGTCAATTGAATTCAAACTTGGAAAATGAAGACAAAACATACCCGAATGGCCTTAAGGCCATTCAGCCAAATCTGTTAAGTACACAAAAAGCATTCGGCCAAACTAAAATTGGAGAAGAAATTGAAGAGAAAAAGATGAGAAAAATGAGAAGAATAAGGATAAGGAAGAGAAGAAGAGAAATAGGAAGAAGATAAAGAAGAAGAAGAAGGATTGAAGAAGAAAAACTAAAAGAGGTAAGTTTTTCTTTAAATTTGTGGAAACAATTCAAGAAAACCTAGGCTCAAGTTTGGAGAGAAATTAAAGAAATAATATTGGTTTCTTGAAGGAAATTTTGAAAACTTGACAATCAAGGAGAAAGGGGTTGAAAGAGGATCTCAAATTATCAAAGTAGAGAGCTTGAAACCTCTTGAAGTTTCTTGGAGCTTTGTTGAAGATCTTGCCCCTAAATTGAGGTAGGGATTTTCTTACTCCCTCTAATATGTATATAGGTGTATTAGAAG
>JAVXUM010000030.1:6865792-6879174 GCA_035590655.1 Pouteria glomerata
TAACTTAGATTTCAATTTGAGTTCCAAACATACCAAATGTTTCAAGTATACTTACTAAAAAAATTCAAGGTATTACATGCTGCAAAGAGTAGTTTCGATGGCATATATACTCGACTTGCTGCCCCACTCCAAAATACATCTTATGTTCCATCTTTCTTAGCTTAAAAGACATGTTATTGTGACAACTTCATCCCAAAATCCACTCTCTCCGCACGTCTGATGATGGCATTCTTACTCCTGATCCTGAGGTTATCTTAGAATTTTGCAACAAACAGTCAGGCCACCACATCATCATTAAAGTATTGGTGTAATAAAAAGGACTACTTGCTACTGATACTACATACGAATGAGTTATGGACCTTAAGAGAAAATATCACTGCGCTAACCTTGTGGACAAGGTCATCTGAATGGGGGGTGAACGACACACGTGGACGTTCATCCTTATACTTGCATACAATAGTGTGATTTGCAAGAATGGGTTAACATTGGGTCTGATATGCAAGGAACATTTTCAATATGTTTGTTTATTATTTTTGAAGTGGCAACGTGTTTGCTTCATTTAGAATAAGTCACTAGGTAGTAGGTTAATAATGAGAGAATGTCTCCTGGTTTGTAGGTAGTTTGTTATTTCATTTGTATTTAAGTAAAATGAAAGTCCAAATGTATGTACAAGACTTTTTATCTAAACAAACCAAAATTTTGGAGTTCTCCCTAACTCAAAATTTGAATCTCTCATTGTCATACTCTATTTTCCAATTACTGATACTATATTTATATCAGATGATCGACCTCAAGAACACAATTACAGACCTTCTTAGAGAGTTATCAACGTAGTGTACCTAGGTTATGAGTCTTGAGAGGAAGAGGTCAGGCCTCGAGCTAACTATATAAAGGTAGCTCACATTAAAGAAGTGTTAAATGTGGGTAGCTTATCAACTCATGACCATAAAAGGAGTAGAACAAAGTTGGATCATAAGGTCATCTTTACTCACAACGACCTATAGGGCATTCAGTAACTAGATAACGACACCTTTGTAGTTACTCTAGAGATCGGTGATTGCAATGTGGGCATCCATATTGATCAGGACAGTTCCACAAAAGTGATATATTACGGACTTTTTAAGGAACTTGATTTGTTTAAGTTCAACCTTATTTTGGCCCATTGCCCTTGATCGGCTTTAACCCAGCATAAGTATGACCATTTGGAAGAGTAACAATTCCTATCTAAGCAAAACCTGTGAAATTCTAAATTAAGTTTTTGGTGGTTGACATCCTATCCTCATACAATACCATAATAAGACATCTGTGGCTGTGTAGGATGAAAGTTACACCATTTACTTACCACCAAGCGTACCCATTTAGGGAATGTCCAGTGCTAAAGTCACTGAATGGGTAAGTTAACAATCCTTAAAATGGACTATGTAATGTATTTTATCTGCCAGGTTACAAGCAGGCATTTTACCAGAGATTTCTAATCCACCTTTGTGTGATTCTTGTTAAAGTATATGCTTGGGGTGGGTGCAGGGCAAATGGTTTTAAAGTAGACTTCCCATTCATTAGATAGAGAAGATTACCAAGATCTTGTGATCTACTGCCAAACTTATTCCAATTCTAAGAGGTCGGATCAAATCAGCATAGGTCCAATATTGGAATAATTTTAGAGGTTTTCTTTGACTTTGTTCGTGTCGACAAAGAATTCGAAATACCTCAACTTTTTATGAACAGGTCCGAGTTAAATAGCAATTATTCAAAATACTTCTTTAAACGAGGTGCTCTACCTAACTGAGCTATAGCTCTTAGTGCTTACGATACATATTTTATCATGTAGATAATTTCTTATCAAGATGACTATTCTATGATCCAACATCATGGCTATCTGATTGGTAGATCAATATGAACATCATAAGCTATCCTGTAATAAAACCTGTTGTTGCCAGTTCTTTCTTCTCTTTCTTCCATAATCTGAGCTCGAAGAAGGAAGAGATAAAAGGGCTAATGATTCTATTGTTCTGGTGGAGAAAAGAACCTATGATTAGCTTTTTGGGAAATTTCCAAATGAACAATTTCAACGAAATCTTTCAATTTCTTATTTTACTATGTTAAACTCTATATATTCCTCTATTCATAGAGAATGATCTCCGACCTATGAATGGGGATATTTCCAAAACCCACAAAGAAAAAAAGAAGTCAGTTAGACAAAAAGAAAAGCAACTTGGACAAAAAAAAAAAAAAGAAGTGACTTGGACAAAAAGAAACAAAGTGGCTTAGAAAAATCTTTTATGTCAATAATTTTAGACCAATCAATCAAATATTGATTAATACCTAATCGATTGAACACTACTTGAAAATGGCTCTTTCTTCAATTGAATCAAAGTTCTAATATGAACTCAAATGATTTTGTTCAAAAAATACGAGAATCCAAATTTGATTATCGTGTCATAAGAATAAAAAAAATCAAGGAGAACCAAGAAATATTTTTATTGAGCGTTTTCATTTATTTTGACTACTTTATCATATTTTATCATATTAATTTCTGTGTCAGTTTTGGGTGTAGGTATCTTTTTGTTGAAGGTCATTCGAGCTTTTCCTGGGTGTATGGCATGGGTTACTTCAGCACCGCAACGCCTGGTACTCAAATATTGGCTCGAGGCATTTTCTCTACCTCTTCTTACCCTGAAAAAACAGGGTCACCTTATGTCCTTGGATCGATAACCATCTCTTTCGGCTAACCTAGCTTTCTCTGTCCCCCTTCAAGGAGTATTTTCAATCAAAGGAGATCAAATCATCTCCAAGAAGTGTTTCTTGGCCATCACTAAGGTAAAGAACATCCCCAGTGAGGTTAAGTCAGTGGTTGGGGCAAAAAATAAACCGACTTTAGAGAATTTGGGAAGATAAGCCAGCAAAAAAATAATAGAAGATCTAGAATTCATTCCTGCACATGAGTCTAACCCAGAAAGGTTCTTCTTAGTCGAAACTTACGTGACCATGAAAAGCAGGAGCTGGTGGTGTTGTTCCAATTTAGAGGTATCTGCCTAGACCCCGTATGAGATGCTAAGGATTGGTCTTGAGGTCATGTGCTATAAGCTCAATGTACTTCTGACCATGAAGCCAGTCATCTAAAAGGGGATGTGATCACCCCCTGCACATACAGATGTTATAATTGAAGCAGTTGGGAAGCTACTGGAGGCTAATGCAATTTGGGGAGTAAACTACCCGGAATGGCTTTCTAACATGTTCGTGGTAAGAAAGAAGAATGACAAGTGAAGGATTTGTGTCAACTTGACCAACCTCAACAAAGCATGCCCGAAAGATCCCTTTTCTTTACCAAAGATTGATCAGCTCATCGATACTATAGTTAGACATGAGATGATGAGCTTTTTAGATGCTTATCGAGGCTATCATCAAATCCCTATGCTCGGTTCTGATCAAGAGAAGATGACATTTATTACACCACAAGGTATTTACTACTACAAAGTGATGCCGTTTAGGCAGAAGAACATCAGGGCCATCAGGGCCACCTAGCAAAGGCTGATCATAAAAATGTTTAATTCTTAAATCAAGAAAACTATAAAAGTCTACATCGTTGACATGGTGAGCAAAAGAAAAACCCAAATAAAACATTGGTCCAACGTCGAAGAAGTTTTTAGAGTTTTTAAGGAGTATGGCCTATAGCTAAATATGGCCAAGTGTGCTTTTAGGGTAGGTTTCTGGAAACTCCCAAGAGATTTCATGACCAGAAAAAAGGATAGAGGATGACACCAATCACATCACTTTTATATAGAAGCTGCACTAACCAACCACTATAAAGGAGGTCTAATGACTGACTGGTATTATGGTAGCACTAAATTAGTTCATTAACAGAGCCTTTGATTGGTGCAAACTCTTTTTTCAGGCCGCTTAGAGGGAAGTACATCCTACATTGGGACGAGGAGTTTGATTAAGCATTTGAAGAGTTGAAGGCTTACCTAACCTCTCTTCTCTTTTTCCATTTCGAGGCCTAGATAAAAGTTACAACTATACTTGGTAGTGTTTGAACATTCAATTAGTGCAATTTTCATAAGAGAAGAAGACAAAGTGAAGCTAGTCTTAGGTGTACCCTTGAACAGAGCCTAGCTAAGGTATCTCTCATTGTGAAGCTAGTCTTATCATTGATTGTTGCCTCAAGAAAGTTATCACATTACTTTCCTACTCATTCGAACATAGTTGTGACCGAACATCCACTCAAGTTTGTTTTGAGGAAAGTTGATCTCTCTGGAAAGAGTAATTGAACATGAAGGTTATAACACATTATCTTTGTACCACAGACAGCCATCAGAGGGTAGGAGCTAGTGGACTTTGTGGCTAAGTTCATTCCCCTATTCCTCATCGATTAATGCAACATAACTGAGGTAACTGACGGAGAAACTTGGAAAATCAAAGTGGACGGGGCTGTAATAAGGGATAGATCAGGAGTAGCGTTAGTTTTGGCTCCACCAAAAGGTATTGTTTACAAAAATAAAGTGGAACTAAGATTATGAGCAACTAATAATGAATCTAAATATAAAGCCTTATTGATCAGACTTAAGCTGGCTTTGGGATTGCACACTCAAAAGGTTATAGTGTCCTCAGATTCCTAATTAGTCATTAGTCAACTAAATTGGGAGTATGAAGTCTACTCAGATAACATGGCAAAGTTTTATGAGCAAGCCCAACCATTGATAAGCAAGTTCGTTTCAATAGAGCTCAAGTTCATCAAAAGAAGAGAGAACGGTCGAGCAAAGGCTTTGGCCATTTTAGGTGTACCTGAGAAACTTAGTGAAACCAAAAGCATCACAGTGGAAAAGTTATTCCTTTCAAGCATATAGGAGCTTGAACAGTCCATACAAATGAATTCACCCACATTGAGCTAGATAGACCCAATCATCCAGTACCTGAAAAATGATGTGCACCCTAAGACAAGAAGGAAGCTATCAAAATTAGGAGTAAAGCCTCGAGATTTTAGCTGTTGCCCGACTAGTAATTGTATAAAAAATCATTTAGAAACCTATATTTTCATTGCATCTATCTAGATCATGTACAAAGTATACTGAGGGAGATATACAAAGGGAGTTGTAGAGCACATACTTTGGGACAATCTATGGCCGTTCGACCTATCTCCTAAGGGTGCTGGTGGCCCTCATGCAAACAGATACAGTTCGATATTCCATAAAATATGACAAGTGTCAAAAACTTAGCTCATCTAACTAATCCATAGCCCTTTGCACAATTAAAACTAGACATAATCGGACCATTATCCATGGCCCTCGGAGATCGACGGTGGCTTCTCATAACAACAGACTACTTCACAAAATGGATCAACATTGAACTACTCAGCACTATAAAAAAAATCGACACTTAGAGGTTTGTGTGAAAAAGCATAGGATAAGGTATAAAGTTCCTAAGAATTTAATTTTTGATAATGGCACATCATTTGTCAACATTGCATTCAGAGACTTTTATTCGGATCTCAGAATTTATAACCATTACTCTATACTAGCATACCCCCAAAGTAACGGCCAAGCTAAGGTCCTTAACAAAACTGTCTTAAATGAAATCAAGAAGCACGCTAAGGGATGCTAGGTGGATGAGCTACCGACTGATCTTTAGCATTACATGATAATAACTCATTGGTTAACTAGAGAGTCTCCGTTGTTACTAGCATATGGAATAGAAATAGTCATCCTATTAGAGATTAGCTTGCCCACTATCCAAGCTCTGGCCTTCTCATTGGAAAATAATAATGTAGTGCTCAAGAGAAATTTAGATTTGCTAGAAAAAA
This sequence comes from Pouteria glomerata, assembly GCA_035590655.1. Taxonomy (NCBI): domain Eukaryota; kingdom Viridiplantae; phylum Streptophyta; class Magnoliopsida; order Ericales; family Sapotaceae; genus Pouteria; species Pouteria glomerata. Next base: position 6,871,590 of record JAVXUM010000030.1, read on the forward strand.
AGAAAGAGCTTGCTTAGATTCGAATGGTTGCTTACCAGCATCAGCTTAAGAGGTCAAGAAGTAGACATGTTTGAGCACAATCTTTCAATAGTGGCGATCTTATACTTAAGAAAGTCATGCTAGCAATCAAAAATCCTACCAATGGCAAGCTTAGTCCCATTAAGAAGGTCCTTATAGAGTCATTGAAGTGGTTAGTAATGGTGCATGCCATTTGGAAGACTTAAAAGTAAGAAAGATCATAAGGTCGTGAAATGTCATTAATTTGAGAATATACTATCATTAAGAATTCAATGTAGACAATAAGTTATGAATTATGACCGTTTCTAAAATGTGCGTCTAGAACTAACCCCCAAGTATAAGAGTGTGCATTGTAGTTTTACCTAGTGAGCCTAGGGTCGAATCCACAGGGAGCCTGTGGTTTTATTTTCTAAGTTCTTCTAGGTTTTTCTAATCATAAGTTTGCTGAAAAATAAATAAAGGAGTTGATTTGTTTCTTGGGAATAAATTCTCTACTAAATTTCCTAGAGGACAATAAATAAAGCAAATTAAGAAACTAAATTGTTAACCAATTAAACAGACGAAAGTAAAAGTTCTAGATGCAAACAATGTAATGTGGCCTTGATTTGATGTTCAATTTTCAGGTAGAAGAAAATCTCTTAATTATAACCCCTATTTTTTCTACAATTTAAATTCAAAGTTTTTAGAAGGAAATAAGAATTAGAAGATATTTCGTTAAAAGTTTTAAGTACCACTAAATCAACTTCGTACTTACGTCAAATAGATGACGAAGTTGACAAATCTTCTCTTAATAAATTTGTGGTTTTGGATTCACTTTGTTTATGCTATGAATTTGAAAAACGAGTTTAAAGCACCAAAATCCTTTTTTAATGATTCAACGAATTTCAATAAAGAACTTTGCTTTCTAAGGTCCTTTCATAAATCAAAATAAAATCCAAAAGAAGGTGTATATACGATCACATATACACGCTGCGTATATACCCCTAGGGTTTTAAACTAATTAGATTCCTTTACCCTACTTTGAAACATCAAACCAAGGCTTTAAATTTCTCCTAGCATTCTTGCACAAATCATCATTAACTATAAAAATACTTAAAACTATTAAGAATGAAAACAAAACAGTACAAATAAACCCTAGGTTCTAACTACGCATGCAATTAACATTCATTGATTCAAGCAAATTCCAAACTAGAAAAAAAACAATGAAAATAAAAATCCTTTTATTGAACTCAAAGTAAACAAGTACCGTACTTCAAAGAATGTGCAAACACCAAACGTAAAGTACAAGCAATTGAAATAGAGCAGACACATGTAACAGTGTACTTCAAAAACATCTTGAATCATCAATAAAAGCTCTCAAAAAATTAAAATTTTCTAAACCCTAAACACTCCTAGATCGATTGGAAAAAGTCCCCTAAGGGTGTACAAGAAGTTGGCTTTTTATAGCCTCTGAAACAACCCTAAAGGGAATCCACACGATTGTGCTGATGGACTTACCTGGTTCGGACCAGGTTCCTAGGTGGTTTGGACTACAGTGGTCAACTCTAAAATTCTACTTTGTCTCCTGGTCTGGACCACAGTGTCTTAGATCACCTCTTGGTTCTATTATTTAGCTCCAAAGATGGTCCTGGTCCAATCCTCGGCCTCGGTTATTGTTCCACGTTGCTCTCTTGCTATTTTTTCTTCGTTTTCTTCGTCATTTATCAGAGAAATGTTATTGTTCTCACTACTTTTAAGAAAACAAACCATGTAAGTGTAAAATATAACAAAATATATAAACTTTTTAAATGCATGAATTATATACTAATTTGTTGAGTTAGTAATTACACTTTTCAAGTGTAATAACAACCCCACAACTTGAGCATTGCTAATCTCTAACAATGACTTTATTTTAATCTAATTAAAGTTTCTAACCTATTTCTCTTTTCATTGGAAGTACGTTTGCACTTAGCTGCGTGCAGCAAGCCTTTTAAACCCCTAGGTTTCCCTTAGTGGACGAGTAAAGTCTCGTGAGAGTTTGCAATGAATCTACCCACAAAATTCCTAACCTAGTTCAATGGGTGGTAATATTCAATCCAATAACTTTTGACTTAAAGTTAATATGAAATAAGTAGTAGAAGTCTAAAATTGTTGCATAAATTTCTCCAAAGTACCTCAGACTCCCTTAACTTTTCAACCATCTAAGTTCAGGTGTATCAGTTCATGTCATTCAGTCAACCTCGCTAGCAAATGCACTCACAGATCATGGTTTCAACTTCAAATCTCACCATGTTGCTCACTTTCAGAAGAAATCACTCCGAAAAGGTTACTCTCTCTTGGTTCATGCAAGAATGTAAAATAAATATGCAGTGAACCCAAAATCAAAGGTGAATGAAAGAATTCAATCATATAATGTTGTATAGCTTCATGGACGGAATGTATTAATGCATACCATGAGTACTACTATCAGTTACATAAGCTGGATCAATACTCTTCTAAGTATCTTTCACCTAGAGTCTATTAGGTCTTTACTAGGTTATAACTTAGCTTGGGGGTTATTGGTTGAACAAATGACGGATAGGATAATTCAAAATGTATGTTCAAGAACACTTGCGTAACATGTTTCTCCCATAACCTTTTCTCCTTCTACTCATTGAATACTAACCTTGAAGTTGGTTTATTTATTTTTATTTATTTTTTATTTTTTATTTTTTTACAGAATCCTTTCTTACACACCTTATGATGTAACTTGCACAAGTATTCCACAACATGTAAGAATGAACTTACCTACATATACCTAAGGTTTAAAAGGGTTAAGAATGTGGGTGAAATCAAAAGAAACTTCATAATTCATTAATTTTATTTTCAAGGCTTCAAACTTGCTCAAATGGTGATGTAAACAAAAAGAGGTTTCAGGATTTCAAACATAAAATGAGGGCCTAATATCACTTCCTAGGTTAATAACACTAGTCAGAGATTTTGATCCATACATGTGAAATCTAATCCTCAATACACCTTCAATTCTATAGTTTCAAGTTTTGCAAGTCTTTAGTGCATTAGAAAAGTTTATACTAAATTTCAAATTTCCTACTAAGTCTAGGTATACTTGCCTACTAAGTTTCATGAAATCTAATCCTCAATACACTTTCAATTCTATAGTTTCAAGTTTTGCAAGTCTTTAGTACATTAGAAAAGTTTATACTAAATTTCAAATTTCCTTTCCTATTTATATATTAAAAATAAGCCAGTTATTATTTTCATGACTACTACCCCCATTAAATTAGGAAATTTCTTTTGTATTAGCCACCAATAATATATATAGGGTATGTTCTCTACTTACTATCCATCTCCTCCAACTTAAGATACACATTGTCCTCAATGTGTGTGATATACATGACCAGGAATGGAAAGAATGTGTGCAAGTGAAAAACTCCCCCCCAATTAAATGTAACAATGACTAATAAAATGAATAAAGCATAAAGTAAAAAAAAAAAAAAAATGGAAGAAAAAAGGAACATAAAATGAAAGAAAAAGTGAAAAAGTACCTCGAACTAGCCTCATATTGCAATGAGTTATTATTGATCTCACTGTGCTCATCATCAGGTTGCTCAAAAGAATAGGAAATCTTATCGTAAGAATTAAATTCAGTTAAAATCGTAATGACCCTAACATCCTTATGAGTAAAGTCTGAAATATCCTCAAGTGGTGGCATGTCATAAAAGTTGCATACGAGGCAGTTTCAGACATAAGTGAAGAATCCGTGTTAGTGGCATAAATAGGTGCATCTAACCATTCAATTGTCATGTTAGTTTCTGCCTATTCCATACTAACCAATAGCCCTGAATCCATCTCATCCCACCATTGACCCTCCAAAAATTGATGTGGTGCCTAAAAGACCCGTGGAGAGTACTTAATAGGGGGTGAGATGGGAAGACCCTCTTTCAAAGACTCATCAAGCCAATTGTCATAACTCTCGTCAGAACTCACAGAGTGGGACTCATCACTAGAACTATACCACTCATCACTAAATTCCCATTTACGTTTTAAGCCACTTAACCAGTTATCATGTTTATCTTCATTAATAGTTTCGTCATTCAATTTAGTTATTTGCAACCTGTTCTTAATACACAATACAAAACAAAACAATAAAAGCAAGAATGAGATAACCATCCTAAAAGTAAACAAACAATAGAACCAAAAAAAAAAAAAATTTAAGAAAACAAGCGCATAAAAACCAAAATAGGAAATCAAGAAATAATAGTTACATAGAAGTCTTCATAAAAGTAAGAGTTTTAGGATTACAAATATTTAACATTTCAACCACTCTTAAACTCTCAAAGTTACATCAGGATAGAAAGAACAAAAGAAAACTCAATGGCTGATCTGAAGCTCATCACTGCAGTGGTGGAAAAGGATGGGAGTCTTACAGATGGTCAAGGGTGCTCTGTAAAAGATGACCTTGAGTCTGTTAAGTGCGCTGGATTTGAACTAAAAGCTAGTGATCAGTCTCGTGACCATGTTCCGAGCGAGTCAATCGCTTCGTCAACTTAGCATTAGAAACTTCATGGTCAGCTTCCTCCTCTATCTGTGACTGTGAATTGCTTTCCTTTTCAACAGAGTTGAGTCCTGACTTTCTCTTTTCGAGGCGAGCTAACATGCCTTAGGACTTGGCATGAGAAGAAATGGTGAAAGGTTGTAAGCCCGAAGTAATAGGTAAATCCTCAAAGAAGTGTGCTCCTTACCTCCTAAAGATCTCAGTAAGGACCCCACCAAATGGTAATGTGGATGAACTGCCTTCATGTTCAATGGTATTAACAATTTGGTACCATATGTATGAAGGTAGGTCAATAGTCATTCCGGTCCCAATGGCATAAAGGAGTTGAGCTCTCTCAAGGGACTACAATCTAAATTCCTATTTTGAGGGAGAAGGTTAGTGCAAGAAAATATATGGAGTGCCCAACATTTTTTGGTTAAGATCGAAATAGGCTGGCGACCAGCTTCTTCCCAAGAATGACCTGGTAACAAAATTTTCGCAGCTATAATGGCCATAGGTAGGATACCACTTGAAGAATCAATGAATTCGAGATTGGAAACACGTGGAAGTTGAAAGATGTAGGCAAAATCACTGGGTGTAAGGATAATTTTGACTCACCTAACCCAGCTAACAATCCGTTCTCGCCCCCTTCTTCTCACAATTGAATTCTTCTTTAGATTGGCAAAAAATTCATGCACCAAATCACCTACACAGCTAGCATGAAACTGTGCAATGTCTAAGCACTGTCGCTCTTCAAAGTTTTGAAAAAGAAGGAATTCTTCACTATCATATTGGCCAATTCTCCAAAATTTCTCTACTACCAGTGGCTTGGATTCCCAAAATTCCTTGAATTTGGTTTCAGCTTCTAATTTCTGAAATCAGTTTCTATCAAAAGAAATAGTTCCCAATTATCGATGAGCCATTTGTTTTACTTTTGGAGCCATAGTGTCTACAAGTAGAAATTGAAAAAGAATTGGCTCATAGACTTTAAGAACTCAACCGCCACCTAAATTCAATGGCCCTACTAAACATGTAAATATAATTAGAATATACATTGAGTAAGTTAAACTCATGTGCAAGGCCATAGATGGGTCTCGGCTATAAAGGGTGTTTAAGAAGATTCCAAAAGTTAACCTATCTAATTTTGTTTGAAAAAAAGGGTAATTGACCAACCCAACACCACATATGGGTCCCCAAAACTATTGATTTGCAAAACAATTTGAAAACAAGGAAGGCCCACCATGGAGGTTGGTTGGGAAGATATTTCCAAAAACCCACACAAAAATTGGTAATCCCCATAACCAAAGAGTTGAAAACTACTCCATTAACTCTTATCAAAGGCTAAAGTAAGTTGAAAATCACAAGAAAAACCAAACCTTTGGTGCCCATGCGTTTGATTGGGAAAGCTATCAAAGATAATGGAGAGTTAGGGCTTAAAGTGGGAAGAAGAAAACTTACCTAAGCTTGGATGATTTGGAGTAAGGATGGAAGAAATCGTACCCCAAGGTGAAGAATCCAAGTGTTGTGTTGGAGGTTGAAACAATTTGAAGAGGTTTGGAGCGAAGAGAAAAAGTTATGCTTGACCGAAGAAGAAAAAGTAAAATAGGGGGTAGTTAAAATAACCTACCTGGTCCAGATCGGGTCTGCAGGTGGTTTGGATCAGCCATAAAAAATTATCCTGATGAAGCTCTCGGTGGTCCAAACCGACTGGAATTTTCACCAATTTTTGAATTTTTTTTTCAAGGGAAATTAAAAAACTAATAAATGTGGAATGAGTCCTATTAAATGAAACAAACGAATCTTAACTAACTAATGTACACCTAATATAATGGTTTGATAGGAAACTATTCATATGGAGGAGGATCTAGAAGATCCCATGATTCCACTAAACCCACAAAGTTATCTAGATAAGGTTTTAGATGATGCCCATTCACATTGAATCAGTTTTGGTTCTTTGGGTTTTCAATTTCTATTGCTCTATGGTCAGAAGCATGTGTGATGATGAAATGGCTTGACTATTTGGATTGCAATTTGCTTGGGAATAAGTGAAGTCGTGATCGATAATGAAGTACTTTCTGACCTTCGTGAAAAGAACAAAGTGAAATGTGTTGTTCCTGTGCTTTCTTCATCTTTTCTTTTGAGATCAATACATTTTCATATGCATCATTCCTCAATTCCTCCAATTCTGTAATTTGTAGTTTGTGGTGCAACCCTGCCTCATCGATATTAGCGTTGAATTGCTTAATGGCCCAATAGGCTTTGTGTTCCAATTCAACGGGCAGGTAGCATGGTTTTCCATAAACAAGCATATATGATGACATTCTCAGTGTTGTTTTATATGTCGTATGATAGGCCCATAAGGAATTAACCAACCACAGTGACCAATCCTTGCAGTTTGGATTAACCGTTTTCTCAAGGATTTTCTTGATTTCTCGATTTGCAAGCTCCACTTGGCCACTTGTTTGGGGGTGATATGAAGTGCCTACTTTATGCACAATCTCATACTTCAGTAACAAAGTACCTACCAGTTTATTACAGAAGTGTTTTCCCCCATCACTGATAATTGCTCAAGCCATTCCAAAATAGGAGAAAATATTCTCATGGAGGAATTTAAGCATGACTTTATAATCGTTTGTTCGCATGGCAATTGCCTTAACCTATTTAGAAACACAATCCACCCCTACTAAAATGCACTCATATCCACATAATATAGGGAATGGACCCATAAAATCTATACCGCAGCAATCAAAGACCTTTAAAACCAAAATAGGAGACATACGCATCATGTTTCTTTATGTTAAACTCCCTAGTCTTTGGCATCTATTACAGGTAGTACAAAAGTGGTGCACGTCTTTAAATAAAGTTGGCGAATAAAATTCACATTGCAAGATTTTAGCAGTTATTTTATTTGTGAAGAAATGGCCACCACATGCATAAGAATGGCAGAATTCCAGTATGCCTGGGACTTCCCATTCAGGAATACAACTTCGTATCATCTGATCAGGGCAATATTTAAACAAGTAAAGATCATCAAAAAAAAAAAAAAAAAAAAAA
>JAVXUM010000030.1:6887804-6900497 GCA_035590655.1 Pouteria glomerata
TAATTTTAGTTCAGTAAAATATTTATATAAAATAATTTATTTTAATATGATGCAATAAAAATGAACAAAGTACTAAAATTAATAAAATATTTGTAACAAAAAAATCGACTAAAAACACTTTTTGTTCACATTTTTCGATTTGAGTTTTTATTTTTTTAAGAAACAAAAAAATATAAACGAATTTAATAAATACGTTTTCATTGTCTATTTAAAAAATTTTAAAAATATAAAAAAAGAATAAAAGATAAAAATGTTATCAAACAAGCCCTTAACAACAAATTTTTAATTGTTAAAGATGCATTTTCTTCTTGTCTTTATTTACGTCATCCATAAAATTCATTTTGGACAAATAAGATATCAACGCGAAGAGCTTACACTAAACTATAAATTTGTGGTGGCTAACCACCAGAAATAAATATCAAATTCATGTACGAAGTTGTAATATTGTTTTCAATTATCATCTCATCCAAGCAATGCATAGTTGGTTTCCAAGACGCCCATGTCTAAAAGGTCACCCAAGGCACACCCAAAAACTAAAGGTAAATTAATTTATGTTTTCTATATATATATATATATATAAATGCACATGCAAACGATTATTAATACACGCAATTTTATTAGACAACTTATACACCAAATCTTTCCTTTAATGCAAAGCTCATGCACTTGTCCTTCAATTAGCTAAATGTTAGTAACTTGTAACAGTTATTAGGGGGCTTTCTAAGAAAATATAGGACAAATATTAAGTTAATTAAATTTAACGTAGTCCTAAATATACTAAAATAAGTCAATATTATTTTATTAAACAATACTATTTATTTAGTTAATTAGTTATTTTATTATTAAATAAACTTTAGAAAGGGGTCAGCCTAAAATTGTACGTGTGAAGGCAGGCTGATTCCAAATTTACATTGAATTCGTCGAGATTCCTCCTTAGATTTGAGATTGCTTCGACTATCCTAAGATGACAGGAATGACTATGACATTAGGTTCAGTGCATATATTATTAAAAGACTTTTCGATAAGCAAAATTGACTAATCCTATATCCTTTCGGACAACTTACTTTTTAAAATATATTATTTATTGTTAACGAAGCTATAATATGTAAAAATAAAATATATTTAGTATTTCATCGCTAATAATTAAAATTTATATAAATATAAAATATCAATTTGGTGACAACGGTCAAAAATTTTAACCCATCGGTCCGAAGTGCACTATACGGACCATCTTTCTCTTTCTATACTACAGTCCGTTTGGAATACTAATCAATTTCAAAAAATTTTAAAAAATTTTAAAAGTTTTAACTTTTTCAAACTTAAAAAAATTGTAAATTTTTAAAAAATTCTGTTAAAATCCTTTGAAACGCACCATTTAAAAAATTTTCAAAGTTTCAACTTTTTTAAATTTCAAAAAATTTTAAATTTTAAAAAAAATTTGTCAAAATTCCTTGGAACGCACCAAAGGATTTTAGTAAAATTTTTGAAAAAATTATACTAATATTTATACCAAAATATTTTACAAAATTTTAAAATTTTTAAAATTCTCCACTAATATTTTGTTACATATTCTTTTATATAATTTTTAACAATTTTATAATAAATTAACTATAATCATTTAACAATTATTTTAAAATAATTTTTTTCGCTATAAATTTTTAAAAATTTCACTTTTTATTTTTTTGAATTCGGCTGTGGCTCCATGCGGGCCTACATTGCTCGAATTCAATTGGCTGATGTGACATACGGTGCTAGCGCTATTTCTTCCGTTTTCTTTCATAATAATTAACCATCAAAAGAATCACTTCCTTGTTCGCTAAGTTATTTAGTGGTTGTCATCTGGAATACCAGGAGGCAAATGAATTAACGTCAAACTTGGGGTACGGTTGTTTTTTTGTCTTATTCCCCAGCTTTGGATAGTTTAATAGTAAAATTAATTATTGGTTGTTCACTTCTAAGCGCCTGCCATCACTAATCTTCCCAACAAATGATGTCACACGATCTATATCACCTTTGTTCACATTGGGAATATGCAAATGCCTAGCTAAATTACATGCCTTATTCTAATGTTTTAAGACTTTACAACTGGATTTGCTAAAAGAAATTTATATAAATTATTAAAATAATATTTAATTTAATAATAAATTAAATTTGTAGATGACTTACTGGCTGTTAGAAGTCTAATTTCAAAAGTTTCTGAGTACAATTCTTCTAATTTGAATTCTTTTGCCATTAATTTTTTCCTTACAGGAGATTGGTGGATATGGTAATTCAATGGTCCAAGCATTGGACCTACTTTTTCTCACTTTAAGTTTTAATGACAACACATGGCTTAACATGATTGGTGATTAATATTTCTTCAAACTTGTAAACAAGGTTCATTGTACCTTGGATACCAAACCGATTACAGCTATTTAATGGTTAGGTATCATTCCTGAATATTCGGAAACAACCGAGTGGTTCTGATTGATTTCAAATTTGCAATTGATAATTGATAAACAAAATAACGAATTTAAATTTATATTTTTTGATAATTAATTATTGTGTTTAAATATATAGGTTCTAGAAATTTATCAAGTCGACATAGAGCATAACAAATGAAGATTCTGTTTTAAAATCTTTTAAAATTTTTAAAAAATTTTTATTTTTTATCTCATTGTACGAATTTTAAATTCATAATTTATTTTATTTTATCTTATTTTTTATTACTCTCAATACGTCCAAGTAGTAAACTAGCAATGAAACAGAATAAATCAGTGACAATTTAGCCACCCTTTGGTAGGGGTGCTGTCACCAGCTAGCTACTTGCCCATGACCTGCCAAAGGATAGGGGTCAAGATTCTGTTTCGGGTCAAATTTCATCTAGTTTTCTGTAGTTTCTATATACTTGCTAGATATGTCATTAAGACCAACAAAAAAAAAAAACAATATAGATTCATTATTCTTTTATTCGGATAAATAGATTCAATATATGATCATCCTAGAGTATCAAGCATCGGTATATTTCAAGAATTTAAGGTGATTCTAAATTCTGTTTAAAAAAAAAACTTCTTAATCATATACAAAACAGTTCTAATTAAATCATATTCAAATATGGAAACACTTCATTCAGTATAAAAATGAATCTTTTCTTATAGTCCTAGAGTAAGAGAGAAGATTGCATTTATACATTGAGTTTGATAGAGACTTCTTTTAATTAACTTAGTCATGATAAACTCTTTTTTTCTTTTTCTTTTTTTTTTTTTTTTCTTTCTTTATCATATACTTGTCCATTGGTTATTTGAAGGTGTATGAGCGTGTTCTTCATCATGTACTAGAGAAAGTATCTATTGTGATTAGTTTGTTAAAGATTAGGAGGAATAAAATGTGCATTCTACTATAGTCCTCCTTATAACCAAGTTGCACATAGTGGAGATCTTTGGTTTTCATGCCTCAGTATCTTTTTTTTTTTTTTTTTTTCATATTTGTAAAGGGTTTTCTCATTATATTATGATGTTCATTCTCCTCAATTTTTTATATTATAAGATTGTCGATCTTTGATTGTTGATTGATTAATGATCCATTCTGGTGAGAAATTTTTTTTTTTATTCATATAAGAGTAGGTTCACCTAGAGTTTCTCTACTACAAAGGTGATATCCTATATTAGTAAAATGATAGATCCCCAACAGAATGAGGTTTGAGTATTCGATAACCATAATAATATGGGACAAATTGTTCATCAAATAATGAAACATCTAATTTTCATAAATTACAGTTCATGACCTATGATCATACAAGGTTGTTCTTATCCAACTCAAGGTTAATGAGTTAAGTTCTAGTGCCAATGAGTGAATGGACAAAGGTAGAACACAAGATGGCAGAAGGAAATTTCAAGGCCACTGGTTCTATCTTCAACAACGTATGTGCCAACGAATTTCGTAGAATTTAAGAATGCTAGGCATGCTTGGAAAACCGTAGATACATGAAAGTATAGTGGGCCCTTCTCTGAGTCATGAATTTCAAGACGTGGCAATCACTGTAGAATTAAAGATCACATTACACTTAATAGCCCCCAAAGTTTATGGATTGTCTTTATTTTATGTTAATATTAGAAATTTCACAAGACGTAACTTTCACGTGCAAAATAGGTACAACCTATTGAAGTTTCATGAATCACATTATACTTCTAGACCTCCAATGTATAGGCCAATGAAGAAAAATAAATAATATTGTTTTTTTTTTTAAAACCCATTGAATTTAAACCAATGCCCCTAAATTTTGAAAAAAGGTTTTCTTAAATCAAGAGATATTTGGGTAAAAAAGTATGATTTGCAGGGCATTAACATCTCTAAAATATGAAAAGACTAAAACATGTTGAATGAAGATAAAATTTTCATAAACTAGTAATTGCACATTGTCTAATTATTCTTGCCCTATTTATTAGAGATCATTTTCCCTTTTTTTTTTTATGATAAGTTTTTGTTTTGATTGCATTTATTGAAAACGATTAAAAAAACTTGTATTCTAATACATTTGGTTAAAGTGTTGAAATACAAAGATTTGACGGGAAATGAAGTCGGAATAGAATAAAACAGATTGAACTTCGAAAAAGTAACAAGGTCGGATGAAAAATAATGAGTTAGCCACTTGCTGACAGGGTCGCTACCTCCTAGTGGTTGGCTCACCCTAGCAAAACGCTAGCGAGCAAGGGTTGAGAAACGCCAATATTAAAAATTTTATGTAATGAAACTGTGTGGTATTTTATTTTAAATAAATAGTTAATTCAATTTAACTTCCTAAATTTATGTTATTTATTGCATTTATATCATATCACCTAATCAGGATAATAAAAACTGAGATGAAAAAAAATATCGTGTGATGTTTTGATCTCACTTTCTTTGAAAAATCGCGGTCAAATATAAGGTAATCATAGTAATCTTATATATTTGAGATTTTTCTGATACTGCTGAGAGTCGAACTCGTGTCATATCTTTATAAGTTAGTATGATTGACTGCTAGTCCAAATTACCATTTACATATACATGTTACATATTAATATATATAAACAAATTTTTATTATTTTTTGTGACTAATTAGTCTTTAAAAATAATAAATTTATATTATTTTTATGTGATTATTTTAAGTGTTTTTACAATAATTTATTATCATTTTTGTCAACCAATTAGTAACTAAAAGTAACATTTTTCTTGAATAATTGGTTTGAAAAAATGATAAAAAATTTACTTTTATTTAATTATTTTACCTTTTTGAAATAATTTGAAATTATAACTAGTATAATTAATATCAAAGATACACTAAACATTTTTTTAGATATTAAATATTTAATATTCACCTGTTTATAAGTCATACAAATTATGAAAGCTACTCTTATATATTTATTAAAAAAATAATTATGTATTTAGCATTATTTAAATTTGGTTCAGTAAATTCAGTTTTAACATTAGCCTAAAAATATTTTTGTTTATTAATCTATGATTGTAATTTTTATAAAACATTAAATTAATTAAGATTAATAAATAAATATTATAATAAAATCTATGAAATCTTATTTAAATTATATAAAGTGACAAATAAAGTTATTTGAGTGAGATACAAAGAAAAAATAATAATATTGTTTCTCATTCTTTTATTTTGCTTATTTCAAGATATGATTTTTGTCACATTTTTATCTTAGTTTTTTTTTAGAGACAGTTTTTATTAATATTTTATCTCACTTTTTTCAATCACGATTGTAACAAAACTGAGATAGAAAGTATTATTGATCTTTTATCTCGTTTTTTTTAATCACGGTTTTAACAAAACTTAGATAGAAAGTATTTTTAATCTTTTATCTCACTTTTTTTAATCACAGTTTTAACAAAACCGAGATATAAAGTATTAGAAGTAACTTTTTATCTCAGTTTTTTTATTCGACTGAGATAAAAAATTTAACTTACAAATCTTTATCACGTTTTTTCTAAAACTGTAATCTTTATAAAACTCCTAACGTGATCTTTATCAATTATTATAGTAGTGATTGGTTGTAAAATTATTTTCATTGAATAATATATTTATTTGAATTATTATTTTACCTGAATTTCGGGGAAAGTATTAGTGGCTATAATTTTATGTATTAATTATAGTATTTATATTGACCCTGATACTAGACTTTGAAAAGATTGTATGTATAACTTGACCCTTTGCAATAATTTTTTTTTTTTTTAATTTTTATTCGTATTCAATCCTGCCAAAATGAAACTCCAAATCTTCGGATTATGAAAATGCGAGGCATTAAAATAGCCAAACACACTCTAAACCGTTTGGAACTTAGTTGTTTTAATTTTAATTATTTATTATATTATTAAACAATGTGTACGACGCTTCTGTCAAGCTCTTCAATTGGACTACCGGGTTCAATGTATAGCGTGTCGTAAATTTGTTTCTGTATAGATTAACATTAGTTTAAAGAATGTAATGAGATCAACACACATGGTTTGACAAATATTTAAAAGATCCTAATCTTTTAGAGATTAGTCCATAATAAATATATTTGCACTTAAACAAAATCAGCTAGATTTTGTTCTACGTACCTAAGCTACAAGTTAAATTAGCTATGATCAGCACCCACGCCCACTGATGTTATCCAGTTGTATATCCTTGACCAGCTACATACGCGTACGGGGAAACAACCATATATAAAAAAAGCTTCAGTCAACTTCAGCAAGGAAATAACCCGGTTTAGATGTATACGCAAGGAGAAAAATCACACACTCTTCAGTCAGGGTGACCTGCTATCAATGGCATAGCTAAGAATTTTTTTTCACTCTGACTATGAGTTGGGTATTAAATTAATTATGAGCAGGATACTAAACTACCTTAGTAATTTTTTTTTTTGGTCCTAAGGTATGTATTAAATTGAGTTATAATTGAATATTAAATTAGATTGTAGATAGTTAAAATAGAATATTAAATATTATTAATACAAAAAAGAATATTATATATATATGTATATAACTACGGTTGTTGGAATGACCCAAAAATTCAATTTTGCAAGCACTAGTTGAAACAAATGAGTATCGACACCTAAATGTCTTGTTATTGAAGTTTCTTGGATTTTTAATTGTGAGTTACGATAAAGTGAACTTCAATATTTTGATATTAGAGAAAATTGTAACTATATATATATATATATAAATTTCTCAGGAAGAAAAATAAAATCGTAAAAATAAAATCGTCTCCATAACTATTAACAGACTCATTAAGTGTTACATTCACTGACTTAAAAAATTTTACCGAAATTTTATTAATTTTATTTTTTTTATAAATTATATTTTTTCATCATTATTAAATTTTTATCCCTATTTATTTTTACTTTTATCCTTGAAAATATAATTTAATCCCCTCCTCAACCATAACCCTTTCAAAGAAAACTTGAAAATATAATTTATTCCCCTCCTCGACCATAATCCTTCCAAAGAAAATACTGCTCTAAATTGATGTCGTAAATTGGATAATTTTGACTGATATTAACTGTGGTGTCAACAATTAGTTAAGCTCCTCACAGTTTAGCCTGGGATGGCCCCGTTTTATCTGTAGTGACTATAATAACGACAATGATTGTGAAAAGGAAGTTTCTAACATCTTTCCCTCATATTTGAAACTCCGGGATGCCTTTGAACATTGACACTCTTCCCAAAAACTAAAATAAAATAAAATAAAAATTGAAATGCCCTAACGCGTTCGCTGGCAAACTACATAATATGTATATATAAGTATAGAAACTACTGTTTGGAACTCAAAGTTGGGGTATATATATATTCTCACAGGGAAACAGAAGGCTCAGTAGTGCCAGGAAATATGGCTTTGAAGAAAGGATCCTGGAGTCCTCAAGAAGATAAGAAGCTCACGGATTATATAAACAGATATCGCATTTGGAACTGGAGTAGGATGCCGGAGGCAGCAGGTAGTACACAATTCCATCAGTGGATGATAAGGGTTAATTTTGAAAACCCTAGCTCTTACCAAGTTTCTTTTTTTTTTTTTTTATCTGCTTACAAGCATCAAGAGATATACATATATCATGACATGCTTTCTACTAATCATGTCCTTTCTTTTTTTAAAAAAAAAAAAATATATTATTATAGGTTTGCGAAGGTCTGGTAAAAGTTGCAGACTTCGTTGGATGAATTATCTAAAACCAGGTATCAAGCACCGAAACTTTACCAGAGAAGAAGAAGAGACCATGCTCAGAATGCATAAAGAGATGGGAAATAAGTAAGCAACTAATCGAAATTTATTGAATTATATATCTCTAGTTAGCAAAGACAATTGTTTTGGAGACATATCTATAGTAAGAAAATGCTACAAGGAAACGTTTAATTACCGGAGATATCTTTTCTCGAGGCAAAATCCTAAGGACGGATTCTATTTGAATTTAGCCGAATAGCCCGGCCTCGTAGCTCATTCAACCTTGAGTAACATCTTCTTCTTTGGCAAAGACCTAGACCTACATAAAACCATAATAAAGTAACAGCGGCATCTCGTAAATAAATTATTACTTTGGATAAACTAGGGTTTATGAAGTAACTACTTGGGTGGAAAAATAATCTTCTGTGCCTGCAGTCTTGATGATATTTTGATAAACTAGGGTTTGTTTGGTTGGTGTATTCAGTTATGGTGCTTCAAGAACTTCGGCAAACATGCTGCACTGACCCTTTGCTATGATAGACACTATATTGTTACACTAAACGAAATTGTAACGGAATCCTTCAACGTCTGCCTAGGTCAACTGGTAGCTTCTGAAAGATTGTTGCTGTATGTATGATCACGGTGGTGGTGTGGTCTTCTGCTGTTTACAAATCGAAACTCAGATAGTTTGCAAAGATTTCCACCTTATCTTAGCTTCTTAAGCTAGGATCTTAGCTATGACTCAAAACAAAATTCTAGAGAGAAAATAAAAGTGTGCACTGTGTTTACTGTATGAATTAATTTGTATCCCAGCACAATAAGAAACAAAAACTCTGAAATTTAATTACCAAAAGAAAAAAAAACTCTGAAATTTTCTCCTTGGAGTTGGAATTGGAATGTTGTCAACTGCGTTCCAAAGAGGTTAAACCTCTCATGCTCTTGCCCAATCTCGTTTGAACACCAAGATATATGTTTGACCTCTAAAACCATCATTAGTCTCTGCTTGGTAGTGTTGGTTCAAATTCTCCTAGTCCAACTCAATTCCGCTCGGTAAATTTCCTCTTGAACAATACTGTGTTTCCTGGTCGAGTTGCCCTTTAATTGCAACCTTAATCCATTTTCCTGAAATTCACCACAATAAATAAAGAAGATCAAAATGCATGATTAGCCATAAAATTGTAATGAATCAAATAAATGTAGTTTTAAGGCGTAATCAGAAGCTTCTCAATGATTGTTGCTGTGTAACCAATCAGTGTGGTGATCTGCTGGCTAGGGATTTAGCTTTGTTTTGAAATATTGAAAGCGTACACTAGCCATCATCTTGATCTTTCAATTCAAAGAAGAAATCTTACATATTCTCTTTGACAATGATATCTTCGTATTGATTAATGCTTGACCTCCCTAGGCAATGAAAAGTTTACTCCTCCACTTTCTCATGAGTTGAGAGAAGTTGCATTATGTCATTGTTTTAGCATTTTTTGTGCCTGGTGGCATTGCCCATAGTTACCATGTAATAGGTAGGTTGGAGAGTAACTAAGGAAAACTCATGTTACCTATAATGTTGAGGCTTCGAATGGCAGCACCATTAGGACTACCGCGTGGGAATGGTTGATTTATAGATATCTTGGTTTCAGATGGTCTGCAATGGCAGCTGCACTACCCGGAAGGACAGATAACGATATAAAAAATTACTGGCACTCCCGCCTGAAGAAACGCTCACAGAAAACAGCTGCTACTCAATCACAAGGATCCGGTATTGCTGTTGAAGCCTTATCCAACCAAAATGAAATAACTGAATTCAGTGATTCGGTTCTTAATAAAGCTCCAGAAACTTTAAGGCCACTGTCGTCAGATGCATCCATGAACAACCTGGACTTGCAGTCAGCGACACTACTGCCCTCCACTCTGTTGTCTCATAACATAAATGAAAATTTTCGGGCAGAACCCTCTATAGAAGATGTACTTCAAAGTTTACAAGAGCAACCATTGTGGGTGGAACACTCTTACGTCGAAAATCTCCAAGAGATCTTTCTTCCATATCGCTGTGTTGAGAATTGGGGCCCACCAGAGTCAATTAGTCCATATGGATTCTTCAATGATTCAACCTATGACTTTTGGTTCAACTTCTTGCCAGAAGGAAACTTGGATGAAATTGAAGAGCCTTGTGTCCTTTTCTGAGTAGCACTATTTTGACCCTTTTTTTTTTTTTCAAGTGGCACATTTGGGTTTTTGGTGCTCAATATCAAAGTTTTCATTAAGTTGGGAGGTACTCATGTCTGATTTGAGATTTGAGCCAGTTGTTATAATAATAATCCGCATTTAATACTTTTTCAGTGTGCAAAACCGGTATGAAATGTTTGAGAAACAAGTGTCATTCCATTTTTCTCTCCATGTTAGGAGGACTTGACATACATTGTTTCCTTTATCTTTTAACAATTTAAATTTTTAGAATAATCAAACATTCAACATGATATTATAACGATGTTATCGGAGGTTTTCAACAAATCTGTTTCGCAAACAAATCAAAAATTATTGTTTTTTTGTCTTATTTTATTTTATTTTATATTTTTTCAACGATAATATTTAGATATTCTATTGATATGATTTAAAAGAAATATATAAAAAGATACTTAAAAACAGAAAAAGCTGCAAATGGATCAAAGCTTTTCCAATTTTAAGTATTTTTTATGAAATTTTATTTACTTATTTTTTGGTTTTGTAAATATGTGAATAACATGTCCAAAATCTACCAAGATTAAAAAGAAAATCAATTTTACTAAAAATCTCACATAAAATGAAAAAATTATAGCCAAAAAGCTTGCATCTACAGTGATTTAAGTTGATTCTAGGGTAACGCTTTAGGAATTTTTCAATATTCTATTGTACCATAGATCTCAAAGAATAAATAGTGAAATTTAGATAAATACTGAGTAATTAACTAGTATTTTAAGAAAATAAACAAAAGTAATATAAGGTTAAGGGTTATATAAGAAAAAAGGATAAAATACAAACATAAAATTACTTAAATAATTTTTTTTAACTGAAATATCATTTATTAGATAAAGAAGTGATACGAGGCTATCTATCTCTGGAAAGGAACTCAAATCAAGAGGGAGATGAGCCAAGGAGCCGCGGCTAGAAATAGAGCCTTTTAGGCGTTTGGTGGCCAAGGCGTGAGTTCCTCCATTCATTGTCCTTTTGTATTACGATAAGGTCCAATGCCTAGAAGATTTCCAGGAGCTGATATTGTCAAAGATGGTTGACATCTCCCACAAAAGACTCTGTGCTTGGAGTGAACGGAATAAATGATAATTGCTCTATAATTACTCACTACCTCCTTAAATACTTTTTTAATTTATTACATTGATATTCTTTAACCACTAATAACTCTCCACAATTTAAAAGAGATTTATGAGTAATTCTTTAAATCCTACTAGTTATTTAAGTAATTTCATTATTTCAATTGTTTTGTTCTCCTTATATGCCTTTCAATTACAGCAATTACTTTTATAAACTTTTTTGTTTAAATAAAAATATATATTGACCAAATTCATTCAAATGCTAAATAGCAATAATTAAAGAGTATTTAAAATAAATAAAGTTTAAATAAAAACGTTATATGACTGCACCCACTTTAGTAATGGAACAGGTGGTATACAGGTGATATAGATATATATTTCGTTGGGCAACCATCCAGAGCTTAACATTGTACAACTGGAAATTAACCGTGTTCGTTGTCCCCCCGCTGCTCATGTCTAATGGAGTTTTTGTCAGCTTGGTAGACATGAAATGAGAAGATGCAGGAGACTACTACATAATATTCTTGGCTAATGTAAAAGTGAAGCAATAGTTACCAACATTATGGGTGTTCATCCTCACTTATAAATAAGCTTTTTAACTATAGAGAATTCAGTAGTGTTATAATTAACCTAGGGCATCAGAATTGGCGTTGCATATGTTTAGTTTAACGTTGATGATAACAAAGTAAATCAGGATGAGCACTGGGTGATCCAAATCAGGTCCAGATCGTCGTGGATTGCTGCCTTAACACCGGTGTGGTGCCTGCCAAAGAGCCTCCGATACTTAAGTTAGCAAGAAAGCAGAGACAATATTCCAGCAGAGTAACAGTAAGGCAAATGTAATAATCATCCACCTATGCACCGGAGGTGGTAGTATTTATATGTATATGCTGAGCTTGCATGGATAATGTGTATATGAGTAGTACAGAATCATACTTACTATTCAATCAGGATTTGCCACGTGTATTCACGGATTCTCATGCTGATATCACTCGATTAGTTATCAAAACTGTTAGTGGGCAGGCCTCATCCCTGCAGGCGAGAATCACGGGATATTCCAAAGAGTGGCCATACACGTGACCATGATGTCAGTGTCCTTGTCGTATATAAAAGGATCAGACCAATCTTCCAACCGCTCGGTCGGTCGATTGAGCTCGTGTACCTCAGGTCGGGCATGAATGCTTGATCGGTCTGGTAATGTCAGTTGGGCCCGTTCGGGTATGATCT
>JAVXUM010000030.1:6917883-6928284 GCA_035590655.1 Pouteria glomerata
CAAAAAAAAAAAAAAAAAAAAAAAAAAGAAGAGAAGTAGAACATGCTTCTAGAACAAAGAAGCCCAAAGCCCAAAAATAACGGGAGTTCGAGGACACAAGAATGGCACATGTAATGATTAGGTTGAATACATATTATTTGCAAAAACAAAATCAAGTAATTATTGTCAAATAAAATTTTACTATCATGCAGTGTAACACAAATTTCACGAGCTTCGTTCAGACCCAACTGGATTTTCACCCTTAAATTTCACCTGGAACCCTTGAAGCAATGATATCATCTTCAAAAATCCGGAACCTATCCTAGCAAATCCTATGACCTTTCTAAAACCATCTGTAAAAAAGTTAAAACAGCCTTTTTTTTTCCCCATGTCTTGACTCTAGTGCACATCCAAGCAAGAAACTATCATTATGGTAACTCATTAATTAGGTAAATATGGGTTAACATAACCTCAGCACAGAATGAGGTGTATATGATGATGATTAATGAATCACATCCATGCATGATCGGTTGCTGTCCTCGAAGAAATCCCTGATATTTCACAATTCATATGGTAATGTACCCCACAATGAGGTATGCATAAATTATGAATAGAACAACAGAGTGACATATAAGGTAAAATGAGGAGACTGTAGGATTTTCTTCAATTATTTTCCTATGAATTCTCGAAAACCAAACAGATTACTGAAACATTGCTTGAAAAACAGTCATTTGAATTTGAATGAAAACATAAATCAGTTGAATTTGAATTAAAATCATCAAAAATTTATGAACAGAAACTTTATAAAAAAAATCAATTTAGGATGAGGATAATGGATGGGGAGACCTACATCTGGAAAGCAAGAAAACTCGTTCCCCGGCTCGCATGGCCGCTAATCTATAAAATATATATATATATATATATATTTTCACAAATATTTAAAGAATGCCTCGTCGTCAACCCAGGAGTGGACGTAACTTACCATAAGGAGTTGTGTAAATGCATTTAGAACTTTGGATTAAAATCCAACAGTTCTTTCATAGCCATTGGATTAAAGTGGAGCTGACATAGCCTTCACTTTTCTTGCTTACGCCTTACCGTGGCATTAATTTAGCACTGAGTTAAAAGCGTCTGTTTGATTCACTTCTAAATGAGTCATCGTATAAATAAAATATATGCATTTACATATATGTATATGTATGTGCAGTAACTTTAAAGGTTCATTTCGTTAAAAAAATATATATAAATTTACTTTTTTTTAGATTTTTTTTTTCATTTTATATGTCTTTTCTCATCAAATTTCAATTTTTTTTTTTCATTATGGCTTTTAAGAATATTAATAGTATTCATAAAAAAAAAATTAATAAAGATCAAAATTACTTACACCCCTATACCTTATGATTATGCACTAATATCATTTGTACTCGCGAGTAAAGTGTGATCTTAAACGACTTGACGTTAAGTTGTAAAAAAATAAAATTGACATTTTTTTCTTCTTCTTCTTCTTCTTCTTTACTACACTCTTGTCTTTCATAAGTTCTTCTACTTTTTTTTTTCCTTTGTTCTTCTACTTCTTCAAATTTCAATTGTATAATCACAAACTCAAGAAATTTTCTTCAAATTCCAAGTGTATAATCACAAATCTAAAAAAATCTTTCTCAAATTTGAAACCCTAGAGAGAGAAAGCCTTGCCTATAATAGTTTCCATCTTCCTTTTGCAAAACCCACAATATATATATACAACACAAATTAAAACCATTTTTTCCTAGTTTCCATTTACCTCACATGGTAGAAATAGATTTAGAGTTTGAGATTAACCCAAATATGCCCCGAGAAGCCCTCAAAAAGTTCAATGAACTGCTCAAATCTCCACCTCTAATCCCAAACTATAAACTCAATTTTGTAAATTGAATTTCAAATTGAGACGAGAACTGAAAGTTTGCAAGGTCTAGGGTTTCTGTTTCTGAATGTGAGGGATGGATTGCCCAAGACTGAAAGAGAAATGTGAGCTTTATTTTTCATCAAAAAACTCCACTGTAAAAGAGATAGATAGAGAGAGAAAGAACCACACTGTTTTTTATGGCCACCGGTGTTTTTTCCAAAAGGGCACTTTCTTATATTCATATTTTACTTTTTATATTCTAGATTTTGAACACTTGCACTTCTCAGGAATGTGTATGTTATAAGCTATTAGAATAAACAGTTCCATCTACTATTATACTTTACTCACGAGTAAAGGGGTTATTAGTATATAATAACGAAGTATATGAGGTATAAGTGATTTTAACCCTATGTATAGGGGATATAAAGGCAATTATCTCCCTTTTTTTAACCAAACCAAGCCTCATAATGATTAGTTAATGGTTGATTCTTGAATAAGAGATTTTATTTACCAAGTACCTAGTAAGTCTTAATTGCGTTTACTATTTTAAATATTTTTCTCTCTCCCAATTTTTTTTAATCTTTATAAAATTTACTTTATATATGTTAACTAGCCAATAACTCGTGTTTACGACACTCATCAATTAAAATTAGATATGCACGCATTTTTTTACTCTCTTTTCCTTTTTACTCGGACAATGTAATACCGAAAAATAAAATTTTTGTATTTCTCAATGCAACTCTTTAAATATCATCACTAAGTTTAATTCAATGGTCTGTAAGAATGTGAACTGACCCAAAGACGAAAGTTTGAGGAAAAATTTTAAATTGTAAAACATTTTAGCCATTCATTGAATGATAAAACTCAATCTCAACTTTTGAATTTTAGTTTCTAAGAATAATATTTTTGAAATGTGTTGTGTTTTATTATAAAGATATAGTTAATATTTTCTATTTAAATTTAAAACTAAAACTTAGAAAAAAAAATCACTCTGCAATTATTCAAATATTTGTAAAAATAAAAAATAGAATGATGATCAAATATAAAATTTTAATTGGTTTTGTGAAAATAACTCAAGTAAAAAGTATAATTATTATTAATCATATATGCTTTATAAAAAAACCAAATATAATCAATATAATTAATTTAAATTTAAAATTAAAATTTAAAAAAATAACTACTCCTACGTTTAATTAACATTCAATATATTTTTTTTTTTACTTTTAAATTTTAAAAATACTAAGAGTTGTTATTATTAGAAAAACAACTTAATTATTATTTAAACTTTTTTATTTATGTTTTTTTAAATCAATTCATTTTTATTTGTATTTTTAATTTAAGTAATAATAAAATTGAAACACATAAATTTAACAGCTATATTAAAATTGTAAGCAAATGGGTCTTATTTTGAAATCCATGAGCAAATAAATTTCTCTCTTTAGTAGCCAAAAATGTGGGCTCTTTTTAAGATCCATGAGTTTTTTACATTTATTAAAATCACATGTTACAATTCTAATACTTTTATAGACAAAAAGAAAAGTGAAATTGTAGTATTTTAGCGATGTGGGACAAAAAACAAAAGTTTTGAAAGGAAGTTTTAGTTTGTAAAATATCTCAACTATTCGTTGAAAAGTAAAACTCAATCTCAACCATTGGATCTTAGTTTGTGAAATGGGCATTTTCAAAAACTGTCATGTTTTATTATATAGATGTATATTTTATATTTAGGATATATTCTATATTAGGTTGCGATTACATTTTATTTTGTAATATTTGTTTGCCTTGTATAGGCTTTTTTTACGTAAAATTTCCTGACCTTGAAAATATAGGTTCTCTTATCACTGTAAGTATACAATTCAATAATACATATATTGAGATTTTCTCATTATTCTATTTTTGAAGTGTCAGAAATCTAATAAAGTCTTCTGCTGATGTGTTCCACCAGCTAGAAAGGTATTGATGATATGGTCGGATAGATGATTCAATGATGGTGATGTTTTAGGCTCCCTGACTCTTCGCTTGAATACTAAAGCAAAACTATTGGCGGGGAGGTGTTCGGTCGAACACCCCTTCAACGGTCAAGTCATAGTGTATTAAGAGAGAATAAGGTTGGATGTAATTTTGTCAAAGTTTTTAATATGGTGAATAATGTTTAACTTACTTCTTCGTTCTTTGTGTATTTATAGGTTCCTAGGCACATATGATCCTTACTAGGAGCACAATCCTGCCCGGATATTACGAATAATGGACAGTTGTGGCCAGGTCCACACTAGGTAGCTAGAGCAGCGTTGGCTAGAGTCGTAGCAGATAATGGAACTAGGTGTACCTTCTATACCATCTAACTAGTGTGGCGTGGCCATATGTCGCCACTTTGGATGTGCACCATGTGTCCGTGCTTAATCTTAGATGTATGCCATGTGTCTGAGTACCCCCTCCAATCGCCCCTAGTTTTTGCTTATGCATGCTTGAGCAACACATACCCTGATTGGAAAATCACTAATACCTAATAATATATGTATATAGATGCTATCAATTTAAGCTACGCACATTAAGGAAATGATAGCTTGAAATGTCAGTGGGTCATAAATAGACCAGTCAAATTGCCACTGACACAGACTTTAGCCCTAAGCCCATCATATAGGCACGCCAAACGTCCTTTTCACTATAAACACGACCTATTGGCTCATCGCCTTTCACCTTTTCATCTTTATTCTCCCTAAATACATTCTCTCAACATCTATGGAGGTTTTTTGCTTCTTAGAACCCTCGAAGCTTCTATAAACTTTCTTTCTCAAATCTCTTTTTGTATTGTTTTGTTCGGACTCATTCCGTGTCCGACCGGAATCTCTATGGCCACATCAGATCTAGGTGAGTACTAGTATCTATTTCTTCATCTTGTTTTTATTTTCCTAACACCCTTAGGAAACCGGGAGGTATGGAGGCTTCTAGAGTTAGGTACCAGATCCCTGATTCCTTTCATTAACTTTGTCCTATGAAAACAATTTTAGCATAGCTAAAAATAGGGGATATGAATGGATGCGGTGGTCGTTAGTGGCATAGAGGAGTGTGGGATGACCCTTCTGCTCCAGCCCCTTGTTTGACTTTTTCTATTCCTGGTCGGGATCTGCCCTGCGCAACTGGCCTCAAACGGGTATAGGATCTTAATAGGGGTCATAGAGCTCAATAGGGCTATGAGGGTT
The DNA here is from genome assembly GCA_035590655.1 of Pouteria glomerata. Classification (NCBI taxonomy): domain Eukaryota; kingdom Viridiplantae; phylum Streptophyta; class Magnoliopsida; order Ericales; family Sapotaceae; genus Pouteria; species Pouteria glomerata. Next base: position 6,922,945 of record JAVXUM010000030.1, read on the forward strand.
AATTTAGGACCTCAAGAGTTCTTTATCATTACGCTATGACCCTATCGAAAAATGGTCGATACTATTGATTACACTTGAAACGTGTAATTACAAACTCAACAAATTAAGATATATTCTTACATTTTACTTATAAGTTTGTTTATTTTGTCATATTTTACACTTATATGGTTCGTTTTCTTAAATGCAATGAGAATGATAACATTTCTTGGATAAGTAATGAAGAAAACGAAGAAAAAGAAGCAAATGTGCAACAATGAGCAACACCCGAAGTTGAAGATTGGATTGAAACTATGCTTGAAATTGAAGATCAAAGCCAGGAGGTGGTCCAAGACGCTAGGGTCTGGACCACTCCCCAGCTGGTCCGGACTGCCGAGAGTAGGCAAACTTGATTTTGGTTAAAGTAAAACACTGCGATCCGGACCACCCGAGCCCTGTTTCTTTACTTTTTTAGGGTTTTTGTGAGGCTTTAAAAGCCAACCGTGTGTAAGAGTTTAGGAACTTCTTTTTCCAGCCGTTCTTTTAGTTTTCTAGATTTTAGTTTTAGAAATTTTTGAGAGTTTTATAAGTGAAAAAATAAAGATGTTCTTGAAGGTTCTTGGTCCATTCGCTGGTTCTATTTCCATTGCACTCACTTTAAGTTTATTGTTCAAGCGTTCTTCGAAGTACGGTACTCTTTAAATTTAAGTTTAATAAAAATATTTCTGAGTTTTGATTCTTTTCATTATTTATTTTCTTGGTTTGAATTTACTTTGAATGAATGAATGTTTGGTGCAAGCGTAATTAGAATCTAGGGTTTATTTTCATTGTTTTGTTTTAGTTTTTACAGTTTTCATTCGTATTAGTTTTAAGTTACTTTTATTGTTGATTCAAGATGATTCATGCAAGCATGTTTGGCTAGAAACTTTATAGCCTTGGTTTGATGTTGCAAAGTAGGGTGGGGAGATCGAATTAGTTGAAACCCCAGGTGTATATATGCAGCGTGTAAACGTAAGCGTGTATACACATCCTTTTCGATTTTGTTTTTTCACAAAAAGCCTTTAGAAAACAAAATTTTTTGTTCAAATTCGCTGAATCATTGAAAAAGGATTTTGGCGCGTTAAACCCGATTTTCAAAACGTTGATGTAGACAAAATGAATCCAAAACTACGAATTTATTAAAAGAAGATTTTTTGACTTCGAAATCCATTTAACGTGAGTACGAAGTTCAGTTAGTGGTAATCAAAACTTTTAACGAAATATCTTCCGATTCTTATTTCCTTTTCAAAATGTGAAATTTGAATTGTAGAAAAAATAGGGGTTTCAATTAATAGATTTTATTCCACCTGAAAATTGAATATTGAATTAAGGTTACTTTGAATTAGTTGATTTATATTTTATTTGAACTGTTCTACTGCTTTAGGAATTTGAATATTTAGAATTAAATTAGTATTTAATTTAATTGTTGTTATTTCAAAAATTTGTTAGAAAACACAATTTGAAAAATCCCTTAATTTTCATATATATTTTACATTGAATTTAGGACTAAAAAACGTTGATAACCTAGAAACTAAAACTTTAGGTTTCCTGTTGATACGATCCTAGACTCTCCAGGTAAAATTACACCACACACTCTTATACTTGGGAGTTATAGATGCACAATATAGAAACGGTCAAGTTTTTGGCGCCACTGCGGGGAAGCCACTCTTAGTTTTCAAGTTACTTTAGGTTCAATATTCCAAAAAAACAAAAAAGTTAAAAAAATTAAAAAAAATATTTATATTATGAACATGGAGTATTTGTCTTATAGTTTTAGTTCACCTGACACCACCCACCCACCCACTCATTGGTTATTTAGGTAGTATTTATAGAATTGATTTTTGTTTAGAAACCTTTTCCAGGCTACCTAAACTTTATGGACGTGAACATGAGGATCCTAGATTTCATTTAGAAAAATTTAAAACAGTTTGTTCTTATTGCACGAATGGTTATATAGATGACACCTTTAGATATAATTTTTTCTCATTCTCATTATGCGGGGTGGCGGATAATTGGTTTAGTGCCATTACTTGCTCCATTAATACTTGGAAAGAGTTATACAATAATTTTATTGAAATGTTTCTTCCCAATTTTCAAAACTTCGCTATACGATTTGAAACTGAAATTTTTTCTTAAAATTATGGTGAAGAAATTTATCAGTGTTGGGAGAGGTATAAAAATATATTAAACTCTTACCCAAATTGTAGTCTTGAGTTATGGCACATCATTAAAAATTTTTACAATAGTTTTTTTGTGAAGATGCGCCAAACTCTTGAGGCGTTGTTCAGGGTAAATTCCTTAACTTTACTCCAAAGGAGGCATGGGATTTTTTTGAATCATTCTATGAGAAAACTTAACGTACGGAAGAAATTAATTTAAAAGTAGATTTTAGTGCACATGAGACTTCACACACTGACACTACATTAGATGATCCATTGTTTAAGCATGATACATTTCCTATTGTTCGACCACTCACTGAAGAATAAATTGCTGAATCTAAGGCCTCTTTGTCATTTGCACAAGAACCGCTCAATCCAAAAGCCTTAAATTTTGAGTGGTGCACCTGTCCTGATGATGGTTGGGATAGTAAAGAGGATGAGGCCTTTGACTTAATCCTACCAGGCTCTAACCTACATGAGACTTCATATGTTAAGAGTCCAGAAGACATGTCAATCAATCTGCCACAGAGCTTGAAGCTCAACCCATCCTGACAACCCAAGTGACCTTAGAAAGTTCTAATACTCAGTATGAGAGATTTAATGCCATAGGTTCAGAGGAGCACACTAGTGAACCAGTCACTTTAGGTTCATTTTGTTCTACCACACCACTTACTAAGACTACTTCTGATATATCTTATTCTGCTGGGGCTAATACATAGGATAACCTACTTGTTGAGACCCTTACATTTGAGTAGAAGTGTGATTCTAATTATAGTGGAGTTCCTATTTTAACCTCACAAGATTATAATGAGTGTGAATTGTTTTTATCATCTTTTAAGTGTTTGATAGACATGCATCAGAGTGAGAGTGGTGCATAACTCTTCTCTTTTACCCTACCTCCAACTGAGAATCATATCGATAAAACTGAATATGTTCTAACTAAAAGTGACCACAAATGTTGGGAGGTGGTAACGACCAAACAACTAGTTCACATAGACTTCTTGGGTGTCAAGACGATACTAGAGAACACACAATCATATTCCATGTTCACATATGCAAAGAAATTTGGGCCATATTTGGGGTTTGAGGATCCCCATAAGGCCATGCATTATCCAATATTCCCTACACTTGGAGTACAGTCAATCTCGGCGCTTCCTAGACCAGCTGAGCATATCATTAAGTCAGTTAATCTTAGTTCACTTCTTGACATAGCACCATCTAATAATTTTATTATGGGGATTATAAGTGACTACGATGAGACTGACCATTACTGGGGTGAGATAGCAGAAAAAGAAGAAAATTACATAGACTTTTAAGATGTCGAGAGACTAATTGAACCTACCACGTCCATGTCCTTCACTGTATTATGGCCGCATTTGGGGTTTTATGAATCCCACTTGACCCTTTATCCCCCAATGTGTTTTACACCCGAGTTGCATTCACCTTTGGTGTTTTGTGGGGCTAAAGAGAACATTTTATTTCTTAAACCATTTGTAGATGCGTGGGATAGGAAAAGAATTGGATAACCATTTTTTCTTTATTTTATTTGTACATAGTAGATCAGTTTTTTCTTTCTTTATTTCCTTATTTCTTGTTAGTTTAGATTTTCTTTGTTTATTCTCTTTTCTTTTATTTTTCTATTGACTTTCATTATTCTTTTACTTTATTTTTCCTTTTCTTCTTATTGGCTTTTCATTCTAAAATTCTTACCTATAAAAAAAACAAATGCTAACATTTTTTCTTGTATAGCTCTTTCATTTTCTTCAAATAAGGAAGCTCTTGAGGTAATATCCTTTCTTTCATTTTTATTTTAATTTTCACTTCCACTTGATATTTCATATATACATAAGTGTTGTTGTTGGGAGTGTTGTAGACTCTAAGTAGGGGGGGATATATAGGTTATGCCTTAAGTGTCTTGAATAAAAAGGTGCATGCTTGGTATTTTGTGCTTTACTTTTATTTATGCCCTTTATAGTTATAGTATTCATCATGCTCACTATTGCATACCATAGACCCGCATGTGCTTCATAGTTTTCACTTTGACAACAATCTGAATTTGAAGTAGGGGGTAGGGTTTGCATGATGAATTAATTTGAGATGCATGAAAAAAAAAATTGAGATACATGAAAAAAAAATTAATTTTTGAGCAATTTAAAGCTATCTTGACTTAGCATAATTGGACCTTACATGTGTCTTTGAACTAGTTTGATGGGTGATAGTAGTCATGAAAATAATGAATGATTTATTTTCATTTTGAAATAAAGAATGAAATTAAAAATGATCATAAACTTTTCTAATATACTGTGAACTTGTCACTTAAAACTATTGAAATAAAGGTGTATTAAGGGTTAGATTTCATGAGACTTAGTTATTCAAATATACCTAGATAGAGGTGGAGACTTAAAACCCCATATTTTGTGAGCTTTTGAGCTTGAGCTTTTATTTCTTGAGGGCCATATACTTAACATTATTTATACTTTCTTTCATCCCACATTTCTTGAATAGCTTCATTACATTAATTTGTTTTGGTATTCAATGTACGAGAGACTAGTGTTGATTTACATATATGGATCAATGTCTCTGACAAGTATCATTAACCTTGAGAGTGATGTTGGGTCCTCTTTCTTATATTTGAAAGCCTGAGGCTTTTCCTTGATTATATTACCGTTGGAGCCACTTTGAAGCCTTAAAAAATCAAAATAATAATATATGAAATTTTTTGTTTTAGCCATACTTATAACCCTTTTTGCCTTAGATATATATAACTAAGTCAACCCTTGTATGTCATGGGGTACTAGTACAGATTTTGTACTAAGGTGTACAAGGGAGGAGTTGGTCATTGAAAAATGGTAGTTGAAAAAAAAAAGTCTTCTGTAAAAAAAAAGATGAAAAAAAAATAGAAAAAATTCAGGACATAATATTTCATGAGTCCATTATTTTAGTCCCATGAAAAAAAATTCAACGCTGGCACTCAATGAGAGAAAAGAAAAAAGTCCGGGCGAGAATTATGTTGCACAGTTATTCCTGAACATACACTTTAAATTATCCTATCCGTCATTTGTTCAGCCAATACCCTCTGGCCAAGTTACAACCTAGTAAAGACCTAATGGACTTTAGGTGAAAGATACTTATAGGAGTGTTGATCCATCTCATGAAATTGATAGTA
>JAVXUM010000030.1:6928384-6948603 GCA_035590655.1 Pouteria glomerata
TCTGCCACCTTATCCCACATAGTATTTGCACTCTCATTTACCGTCCAAACGTCTTCATCTAGTACTCTTTCCCTTAGCGTCAGTAACTTGTCACCTTTCAAGTTCCACCATTTAGTCCTCGAGCATTTATATATCTGCTTTCTTTTAGTCCACCTCTGGAGCTGCACATCTATAATCAACAGCCTATGTTAGGAAGTCAAGCTCTCCCCCAGTATAACTTTGCAATCTTTACAGGCTAGACGGTCTTTTTTCCTAATTAAGAAGAAGTCAATCTGTATTCTTGAGGAACCACTTTTATAAGTCATCAAATATTCCTCTCAATTCTTAAAAAGGATGTTAGTCACTATGAGATCATAAGCCACTGCAAACTCCAAAATATCATTCCCTTCTTCATTTCTATTACCGTATCCGTATCCCCTATGTACTTCTATGTATCCATCTACATCGCGTCTTACGTGACCGTTTAAATCTCCTCCTATGAAAACCATATCTCCCTGGGGTATCTCTAGTAAAAACTCCTTCCAAGTCTTCCCAAAACTTCTCCTCGTGTCCATTCCCTAGACCCACCTGGGGGGCGTAAGCACTAATTATGCTCACTATATCTTCTCCTAACACTAACTTAATTGCAATAATTCTATCTCCACATCGCTTTACATTAACTATAACTTCTTTTAAGTCCTTGCTTACCACTATGTAAACTCCATTCCTCGATCTATTAAGTCCTGTATACCATAACTTATACCTAGTCCTCTCAATCTCTTTAGCTATCTATCCCATCCACTTTGTCTCTTGCAAGCAAACAATTATGATTTGTCTTCTTTCCATTGTATCCACTACTTCCATAAGTTTCCCTGTTAGGCTCCTAATATTCTAAGTACCTAGCTTCCTTACCCCCCTCACTCGTTCAAGAAAGTGTTAGGACCTTTGCCTATTTAACACTGCACCCGGGCGCCGATGCTGCGGTCGTTGCTTATTTATCGCTGTAGTCAGACCATACAGCGTGTCGCTGAGTAGGGTACGCCCCAATGAAATTTCATTAGATCATCCATTAAAAAAATTCGACTGAATATTGTAAATGAGACGAGCAAATTTACCCCCATATATCATATTTATTATATTTTTTTTTTCCTATTAACACAATCAAATTTGGTATTCCTCTTGAATTAAAAAGTTCAATTCTTAAATTCAAAATGTGTTCCAAACACAATTTTATTTACAAAATCAAATCAATTCTTTATTTTGAAATCAAATCAATTCTAAGAGAGGAATGTTTCCAAATAGAGTTTTTGTTTTCAGTCCAATTTCGATATAGTGTTGATCCTACACCTCACTTGGACCCGCTAGGAAAACCGGGACTTGATTCTTGAACTAGAAAAAACAAATTCAATGTATAGGCATCTAGAGCTCACTAGATACCTCGTCCAAACGAGCGTCAGGAATTTTCTACGCCTTAGGGCAATTCATTGTCCTATTCAAAGATGAAAACTTTCTATTAGCTATCCAAATATGGAAACCTACTAGAATGTCCTAGGACGGATACGTATGATCCATGGAAGGCTAAAAATAAGGAAAACAAGGAATTCCATCATTCAAGAAAGTAGGAAACTATGAGATTCTTATTCAATCTTATCTTATATTGGATTCTTATCAAGCTCTATTACGATCTTAGAAGAATATTTGGAGTCCATTTGGTATAGCTATTTTGGGTCTATTTTCCCTTTTGCGTGATTGAAAATAAGAAAAGCAACCCAAAATCCATTTGGTTAATTGTTTTTTCAAAAACTATTTTAAAAAATAGATAATGAGTTTTACATGTAAAATTAAAAACGAATTTTAGTCGTTCTGGGCGTTTTCATCCAAAACGCGGAATACTCCTAAAACACGAGATTCAACCTAGCATCCTCTCTCTTTCTCTACTTTCCTCTTTCATTGTTGGAGCCACCAACGACCAAGCTTGTTGCAGCCTACCGCAGCCCACTGCCAACTGCCAGGTTTGTGTCCTTACCACAATCTCAAACTCCACCATGTTTGGATTTTGGTTTTCCAACAATCTTATTGTTCCCCCACTCGCTAATCTCTTTATCCAATTGATACAATTTTCGATGTTGATTAATGTTGGATCTAGGGTTTTCATTTTTTGTTTACTAGTTTGATTTGAGATTATAAATGTATGTGCAAAGCAGGCTAGGATCAAGTATTTTAAGTTTGTGTAAGCAAAGCAAATGGCAGATACTCATTTTGCCCTAATCTAGACCTTGATTCTTATTCCTATCTAAGATTATCTTAGCTTGGTTAGTTGCTTTAGTATTGTGTAATTTAGGAAAATTCTCTTTGCAGGGGAAACAACAACTAGAACTCACTATTCTACCACTCATGGAGCATATTTTAGTGGTCTTAGAGAAGCCAATTGGCTTCTTCAATATTATCAGGATCGCAACGCGATACTTTTTAAATTTGTTTTTGTTGATCTGTTGATTTTGCCTTTGTAATTTGTTTTCTGTATTTTACTTTCTTCATTTTTATGTATAATCATTTATATATATTTTCCATTTTATATCAGTTATTTGTTCCCATTGGTGAATGCTGCTGTTGGTTATTTCATCCCCCTGGCTGGAAAATAGCTTTACATATATTGATCGTGTTTAATGTTTGTGTGTATGCACCATCTTCCTCAAACTGTTTTAGTAAGGATTGTTTTCCAACATTATCCTTTATATTATATAGTATTTAAAAAAAGTTTAGTTTCAAACTAATTGTATAAGAGTCATTTTCTTTCATTCATTTTTGTTATAGATTATGTTTCTTTATGAGATTTTATGAAATTAAATCTTTCCACGCAATATCTATCCATGCAATATTTTGTATATTTTTTGTCCTTTCTCTTACCCATTTTTATTTAATCAACTCACTCTTTCGTATTAATACATACTATAGATATATGTTAAACATAACAAACCATTTTAAATGACCTCCTAACTTTTTTTCTATCGTTGCCACCTAGACTAAATGATATTTGTTATAGTGATGAATTAAATGAAATTTAATCCACATGGAATTGCTTCTTTGTTATAGAATTGCTATTATACATATTCTAAATCACTTTTTTATCACCTTATCATAATAAGGACTGGGCGATATTATACCCCTTCTTCCAATGGTGGTTTCGGACTTGGGAGTGATGACTAGTTATTTGATTGAAACATAACATATATATATATAGCCTCACGAGCTGAATTGGGTCAGCAGGGAATAAAAATGGCTTAGCTAAAAATACAGTGCCTGAGCTGAATAGTAGTTAGATGGCGGTACAAGCATTATTAGTGATCCACAATGACAATATTAACCTTCATGCTTTCTTTATTTTCTAGGCTAAAAACTTTTAACTAGTTATTTTAACAAAACTTCTATGTTGACATCCCAACCATAAAATAAAGCATTGAAACAAATGAGTTTTTAATGAGAGTGCCTCAAAATCCCAGCTATGACCAAAAAAAAAAAAGAAAAAAGTTTTTTTCAAGTCCCAATTTACCCATTTGCTTTTCTTCTCAATGTGTTCCCAGAACCAAATGATGAGAGGCATTGGTGACAAACTACTGCATGTATACTAATATATGAAGGAAAAAATACATTTTGGTGATTCTCTGCTTGGTAGACAACTCACAATTTTGAATAACTAAATTATGTCTCCCAACTTATTTTTTCTTGAGACAATTGTTACTAACTACTCTACCAATAATAGATAGAAAGGGATAATAACAGAAAACAAAAATTGCAAGCAAAGAAGGAACACATAGAACTCATTATGCTACTACTCATGCAGCCTATTCTAGCGGTCTCGGAGATGGGGACATTTTTAAATAAGTACTGAATGAGTTAAAAGAAGATTCTTTTAATTTTTATATTCATTCTCTCTTTTGTTGTGTGCTTTGAGCATTCTTTTGATCTTCAAAGTTAGCTACTTGAGACTATGTTTGGCCATTGAACATATATATATAATTTGTAAGACAGCTTTAGATCACATCTTTCCAATCTTTTGGTCTATATCAGAGAGTTTCTTTTGTTTAGCTAACTCTTGTTATTAATTCATATATAATTAACTAAGAGAAATGCTAGGACTAGCAATGTCAGTTCTATATATTCTTATTAATTCATATATAATTAGCTAAGGAAATTATACGACTAACATGTATAACTTCACTTATAGATAATATGGGAAGCCACAGAGGTAAGGGCATGGATCCAATGACATGGTCCACGAAAAATGAGCGTGCCTATATCTATATATTTTATAAGTATGTGAAAGCAGGAAAATTACAATGTTCTATATTCACGAGAGATAACTAGGAGAAGATCAATCAAAAAATAGTTACAATCACAAAACAGTATTACAGGATAGAACGATTGAAATGTAAGTGGAACCATTTACGCTTGTTCTCTCATACCGGGGTGATATGGGATCCAAATACCAACCAAATTCAAATTCTGATGGATCGCTCGGTCTACTCTCTTTCTATCCAATATTCATAGCTTGAAGATTTTACACAAAATGTTGTTATTACAAAGAGATGTCTGTTGAATCTAATCTGATTTCTTATACCAATGACGAAGATTCGAATGATGATCAATTTTTACTTGTGGATGATTTGGAAGAAAGATATGGAGATCTTATTCAACTTAGTCTTTTCATTGATAATGAAAGAAGTATTGTGGATGGGACACCTTTTAGAACATCTATGTTTACTAAAAAGATGTTCACACTTGAAGTGTGAATGGTCATCCAACTCTGTGTTATGAATTGTTTCGCATGCATAAATATAGTTAAAGATTGGAAACAAAAAAAAGTTAACATTTAGGAGGGTTTCGCATGCATGAACATGTCTTTTTGAAGATTATAGGGTACACTTCAAGGCATATCATTATTGTAGATTGCTTCAAGGCATACCAATACTATAGATTGCTGTCAGCACTCCACCAGTCCACTTACACAGTCTGTTAATGATTTAAAAGAGTTTTACCTGTCGTTTGTTCGTTAGGCACAAAGATAATATGCCCAACAAACCAAAATAATATACATCCATATCTAAAGCAAAGATATTATCCCTACTTTAAGGTTCGCTTTTTCTTTCTTTTTATTTATTTTATTTTTCATCTAATGGTTAATTAATTATAAGATACTAAAATAATTCATTTGTTATTACTTTATAAGATTGTATCGGTGCAATAAATGGAACACATGTTGCGGCTTATGCACCTGCATCAAGACAAGCATCTTTTTGTGGTAGAAAAACTCAAGTAACACAAAATGCGATGCTTGCATGTGATTTTGATATGAAATTACATTTATGTATTGTGGATGGAAAGGGACAGCTAACAATTCACGAATATTCATTGATGCAATCACAAGAACATCAAACAGCTTTCCAATGCCATGCAAAGATATATTATAAAGTTTAAAAAATTCTTTCATTTGATTACAATCTTATAATATGGTTCTTTTGAAGATCAATTTTACCTTGTTGATGCTGGCTATCCAAACGTGCCTGGATTTCTTGCTCCATACCGAGACCAAAGATATCATTTGCGTGATTATAGTGGATAAGGGGCACCACGTGAAAAGGAAGAGTTGTTCAATTATAGACACTCCTCATGCCGAAACATTACTTAACGTTGCATTAGAGTGTTAAAAGCAAGATTTTCCATTTTGAAATTAATGCCCAATTATTCACTATCTAAGCAAAGATTGATCCCTTCTGCATGTTGCATTATACACAACTTCATTTGCCAATAACATACTTTGGATGTACTTTTTGCACAATATTCCATAGAGCATATGGTCTTCCAAAATGTGTAAGGGACAAGTCAAAATCAAGAAGCCATACCGTTTGATGCAAATCAAACAGCTAGAATGGGACAACTCAAAGATCAAATTCCTACTCCAACGTGGAATGACTACTTAGCACTCACACATGATTGTGTAGATTTGTTATATCATTTTATTTAATGTAATATTGCTTTAGACAAGAGTTCTCATACTATCATGTTACATTTTTTAAAATGCCTTCAATATGCTACATATATTTTTTTTAAACCTAAAAAAAATTACAGGATTAAGTAAATTGAAAATATTTGCATTTAAATGAGTATAAAATGTATATGTCAATAGTATTTCAAGATGAAATAGTTGTGATTAACTTGCATAATTAAATTCATTTAGAAAATATTATCTCAAAATTCTAAACCAAATGCATTTTTCATTTTTTATTTTACGAAACAGTTTTTCAAAATGTCAAACAAATGTGATTTCAATATTTGAAAACTGAATCTCAAAATAAAAATTAGAAAATAGAAAATAAAAACAAAAAACAAAAAATAGAAATACAGACCAAATACCACATTAGGATTCTCTAATTTCGGAAATCATATCTTTGTAATTTTGGGAATTTGTAGTTGTCTCTACAGTTAGCCCTAGTTTGTATCAATATAAATATCATGCGAGGTTAACGGGGATGACACAATAATTTACACAATTAATCTCTTTTCTTCACTCTCTTTACTCTTTGTTCACTCTTTCTTTAATTTTTACATCAAAGCCTTAAACCAAATTTCAAGGTTGCAAGCTATCAAGATCCCACATCTCCATGCGTCCAAAAATTAACCTTACCACAGGCTTTGCCAGTTTCCACTGACCAGAACTCAAGGATTCATGTCGCCAAAAAATACCCCATACACTGCCTAAATGCAGGCACGTGAATCTAGCTGTTGCCACTCGCAATGGTGCGTGAGGACACATATCAAGGTCCTTTGACCTCAATCTTGCTAGGTTTGGATCGCTAGCACCTATTCAGTTCATTGATGAACTTGCCAATGACAATTAAAAACTAAGATATAGTCCAGCAAGCCCTTCATTCATCTTCGCTTTTGCAAATCTAATGCTCGTTCAACTTCTTATCTGCAGATCTAATGTTCATGTAACTTTCTTGTTCTCTCCTTGATCAATTGATGTCTCCTTGTTGACTAGTGTGCCTTACTGCTTGGTTTGATCTTCTTCTTAGATCTAACGTGCCTTTCATCTCTTGTGGGTAATCGACCTCTCCATTATGACTTCCTGAATTGACGGTTTGCTATGCAATTGAGGCTTGGGTATGATTATTACTTGTTGGACTTGATTCATATTTTGTTGGAATTCATTGTTTGTTTCTTTTGCGACTATTGGAGGGTTTTTTTTTATTTTAAAAAAAAAAAAAAAAGATAAGTCCATTACTGTTGAACCTTGTCAACAACAAATATTGAAGGCAATGGCTTAACAACTATGGGTAAGACCATATCTATATAATAAAATAAGATGGTTCTTGAAAATGTCACTCTCACAAACTAAGATCCAACGGCTAAGAATTATTTATTCTTTCATTCAACAATTGATATCATTTTTATATTTTTAACTTCCCGCTCAATTCTTATTCTCCTGAACCCCACTACCATCTATCTCACAAAATAGTTTAGACATTTTAAATTTCACCATATTTCAAGAGTAAAGATCATATGTAAATCAAAATTGTCAACTTACATTTTTCCCGATTATGATTTCTAAAAAGTTGAATCTTCCAAATTAAAGCACCATACTTGTATTTTCTTTTATGGTACTTATCAAAAATTAATTAAAGAGAGAGAGAAAGAGAGAGAGGACTAAAACACATGTAGTAGCTGCTAGGGCCTAAAGTTTTGAAATAAAAGTTAAAACCTATGGATTATCATAATTTTTTCGATTTGAACTTTTTGTCCAAAGTTTCAACTATATAAGAAACTTAATACTAATTTTGTTCAGAGTACCGTAAGTACAGATTATTACTAGTACATTTATATACATGAATGTTACAATATAGAAAATGATTAATCATATTAATCACTCCTAATCACACCTAGTCAAAGATCCTATTCTAGGAAATAAATAATCAATCTAATCATATTTCTATATTCACAACATCTCTAACACTCCCCCTCAAACTGTAACATACATATTATACGTTCCAAACTCATTACAAATGTGTCCAACCCAAGAACCACCAAGAGCTTTAGTGAATAAGTCTACAAGTTAGCCTTCTAATTTAACATGTATTGTCTTAATGATATTTTGTAGTATCTTCTCTCTGACAAAATGACAATCTACTTCGATACGTTTATGGTTCAAAGTCACAATCATTGTCACTCTATCGGCCCAAGAAATTTCAATGCAATCGCGAGGTCACAGTGAGGTATCGAGCATACACGACTTTTAGCCTTTTTTATCTTAAAAAAATTCAAAAAAAAATTATGAAAAAATTCCAATATATTGCTCACAATAAATACTATAATTTGATAATTTGAATCATAAAATAATACTACAATTCTATTTAATAATGAATATTAGAAATTTATATTTTTGTAATTTGTTTCATCAAAAATAATTAAAAAATTATTGAATAACAGTGTACTTTTTTTTTCTAGTTAGCTATTTAATAATAGTGCAATACTTTTTTATTGCTTTTCAACATTTTCCTGATTTGCTTTTCCAATTTCAAGTATTCCATCAAAACTAATTAATTGAGAGAAAAACATAATCAAGAAAAAAAAATTAGAAGTAGAAAGAAAAAATAAACCAATTTTCACTATCACTCTTATTTATATGTGTATATATATACACATAATATAAATATATTTAGTTTTGAACTTCTCACAATTAATAATAATGTTTAAAGTAATAATTCTATTCTATGATAATATAATTTATCAGCAGAATTATATGAATGATTATAGACCTATCATTTTTAAAATAACAATCTCATTAATATGTATTTAGCATAGAGAGAAAGGTCCTCTATATAATAGCCACAGGCTTCTTACATTCTGTTTCACTAAACTGAAAAAGTTTGAAATATTTAAAACACCATAAAGCATAAAGTATGCTAGCCACCCTAGGTATTCATAAAGGTAGATTGAAGCATAAAAGGCAAATAGATAGCAATCAAGTAGATAAACAATCATGATCATATTTCAGCAGCATACCATGAAAAGAGGAGCAATGTAATAATCGCCTTGAAGATACTCGAAAGACCTGGTCACTTTCTGGCGGTAATCAAACACAATATCCGCTGCATCACCAACGCAATACAATCAAACCCCTTAGAGCAGTGCAGCAAATTTCAATTCCCAATCTTATTTTTTCTTTCTTTCCCTACATTTTATCATTAATCAAACATAGCACAGTCGATGAAAATCACTTACAGTCTCTGCCAAGAAACTTTCCGGCGAAAAGGTCATCAATGACGCCAGCCCTGGCACCGACGGCGACGTTCATGTTATCGCCCTCTTTGCCTACCCTGTACAAGTAATCGTTACCTTCTGAGTCCCTGGCCTCCCACGATGACTGCTCTGAGAGTCTCTTCTTCGGCTTATTTGACTCTTTCTCGCTGCTGCTGCAATCCCCATTTTCGTTCGAAGCCGACCGAGAACGAACAAAGAGAGAAGAATTGGAAATTTTCTTGGAAAAAAGTAATGAAAATCTTCTGAAATTTAAGGACTTCAGCGGTAAAGAAGAAGAAGATTGGAAGGAGAGAGAACCGGAAGTGAGGTGCGTGTTGATGAAGTTGCAGAACAAGAGGGCCATTGATCTACCCTTTTTCGGGGTTCTGTTTTTGCCTTAGCCCCATCCCGATACCATCTCATATATTAAGATAAAAATTTCGTAGTGAACCAGCTGTGCTTGGTTGGGGACCCCACACGCATCCCATTAACTGAACTATAGTATTTTTCCATTAAAAAAAATAATAATAATAATTTTTTTTGAAATGCAAATTTGTTATTCTCTATATAAATTATGAGATTGTAATTTTAATAAACATATACTAATTTTTACAATTCCAAATACTTTCTAAAATTACTTTTAAGTTTCGGGTTAATTGCATTATAATTTTGAACTTCAAGTCACTTTCTAACTCGAATACAGGTAAAAATAATGTGGTAAACGCATTAGTACACTAAAATTAATATTTTTTGTTTAGGTTAATATTGAATCTAAAGAAAATGTCACACATATCTAATAAAAGATGGATAACTAGCTAAGCAGAATTTTACAAAATTTTTCACTTTCTTCGTGGACACAATGCCCACTCTATCTCATCACACCACCCAATAACAACACTCTAAAGACTATTTACCTCACTGAAGCATGCAAGCAATCATCGTACCTCCCCATATTTGCCATTCCTCGTCACCTCCCTTGATGTCTCCCCTTATCTCGAAGATAAGAACCAACACCACCCCCTCCTTAGAGGCAGCACCCATCACCATTCCCGCCATAGTTGACTCAAAGAAGAAGAGAAAGCTTTTGCTTCTGCTCCTAGTAAAGAAGAAGACAAAATCTCTACTTTCTTTGTTGTAAGTTAACAAACTCAAAGGTACCTTCTTCTAAATGAGTACCTCCTTCATATTGTTAGGTTTATGTTTTAAATTGGCAAATTAGTGAACAAAACAATAATTTCAAACTTATACTTTTTAGGCATTTGACTAAGTTGTCAAAGTTATAGGTTTGAAAGATTTTTGAAAAGTTCCTCAATTCTTAAGGAAGTTAGAAATACTTTAAGAAAGTTTCCTAATACTTAAAGAGATTGGAAAGATTTTAAAGAAGTTTCCCAATACTTAAGGAGATCAGAAAGATCCATAAAAGATTTTGAAAATAGGAAACTATATAATTCTATGTAGGATTAGATTACATAAGTGTTCTACAAATAGAGATTTTCTACTAAGGTTTTTAAACATAGAAAACATGAGGAAAAAAATAGGTTACATTGATTCAAAAGTTCTTTTTATTCTCTTACCCAAACAACTTCGCATATTGGTGTTTCTTGATTTTCAAAAATTTGAAGATTGCTCTTGCGCTTGTGAGGGCGTATCGTGGACTCGAGCATCAACTCAAGAGGTCGAGGATTAGACTGGGAACTTTATAGTTGTAATATTTGTAAACCAACTTATATAATGAAAGAAATTTGCCTACTCCTTCATTTAGGACACGTAATTTTTCCAATATGAGTTTCCATGTTAAATCTTTGTATCCTTTTAATTTCCTATTTTTATGGTTGTGCGATTAATCTTGTAATACTATATTTCACATATTTTTTCACATATGATACTTAAAGACTTAGGGTTTTAGTTAGTTCATTTTTAGATTATTCCCTTCTCCTCACATCTTATGCTTATGGTTAGTGCTAGCCAATTTATAGTCAATGAGCAGTAAATATATGGTAAGTTATTAGCAAATTTGTTGTCATTTGGGGGCAATTTGCAGTAAGTAGATATCCATTTGTAGTAAATGACACATCAAAATCAATCAAAGACACTGAAGAACCCTCATGCACACAATAAAGCTCCATTCATAGGCACTCAACAGTGATCTTATGATCATCACAATGAAACTACACAAAATAAATCATGAACACACCAATTTAAGAGGCTGGCTCTTTTTTATCAATATCCGGTGCAAGGCACAGGATCATCAATAACATAGAAGTAAGGTCTTCTTCACAAACATCAAGTGTATAACATAGACTTAAAATATTAGAATCATGAACTTAACAGAACAAGTTTTCAAAGTTTTTTCAAATTGATCATGCATGAATGAATATAAACTTCTTACATCGCTGTGTTCGAAACACAAAAACGAATTCAAAGAAATAATCAAAATTAAAATTTTGATATTTCTTGATTTGATCTTGATTTGTTGAAGAATTTAAGTTTTTTTTTTTTTTTTTTTTGTTCTATAATCAAGACTCCCAAGTCTTCTACTCTTTTTTCTGTTAGGATCCTCTCAAAACTTTTATGTTGTCTAGGCAACTGAACAGACTAATCATTTTATACAAGCAAGAGTAGGATCTTAGTGTAAATGAACTTAAGTTGTCTAATTAGGAAATCACTCATAATTATGAATACATCCCCCTAATAATTATGTCTTATTCTACTAAAAAGGTATAACTAAAATAATCTCATAAAACACCTTATTTACTCTTTAATTTTACAATTAAATCCCTCTACCATATATTAAAACAATTAGAATTAAGAAGCTATCCAATTCTAATTGATAACTCTCTCCATATTTTAAGAATTATTATTCTAATCATTATGTGTTGGTCACTATCTCAATAACATATTATTAAGATGAACAAATTCAGATTTAATGATTATTTAATATTTTTAATGTGGATAATATCCCTATTTCAAATGAAATTTTAGATTTCTTCTTGATAGTGTTTGTTCCCTAGTTTTAAGCAATGACTTCCAAAAACATTGAGGTGTTGGATTAATGCTAATCAACTTACACTTGATGAATTAAAGTTATCAGTACAAAAAATATTATCTATCATTATCTCAGGATTTAGAGCAACAGTTTAGAACGAACACAAGAATTACATTAATACGAATAACATATCTTAGATATATTTCTCGTCACTATCTCGTTTAGTGTCTTCCACACCAACATTTTGATTTAGAGTTCACTACTCTAATGATTAAGATAGATCATTCTATCAAATAAAAATATAAGATGTTACATTTTTTCAGTTAAGATGTCATTTTTTCATTATTGACTGTAAACAAATCTAGATTGATTAATATTTAGATTCATATCACTTGTGTATAAAACACTTTTATACACATTATTCAAGTTCCTTAATCAATCAAGGATCACATTCATAACTTGAACTACATGTATCATATGAAATAAATTTTAAATATTTATTTATTAAAATAAAATCAATACATCATCTAATAAATGATTTTAGGGCATACATCCCAACACAAACATTGATTAGAGAACAATAATCAAATAGCAGTTCAAAAATGAAGCTCATGTCCAAAAGATAGGTGCAAAAGTATAAATTTATTCAACCTATGAATGAAACCTTTACCTAAATCTGTGTGTTGGACATAAGATTCAGATGCCTAAGGCTAAGTATACAACATAGATGACTGATTTAGAAATAAGGAGGTTTCCTTTTTGAAATCAAGTGCTAGGCCCAGACTCAAATGTCAATTTGTTACTAAAAGATGCTTAAGGCTGAGCATAAGATGCGAAACTCAGAAGCTAAGATTAAGCGAGAGTCCTTATGAAACTAGACCAGACCAGATAAAGTGAGGCTCAAGAGCAAGGCTCCTTGTTAGATCAGACTAGACCAATTAAAGCAAGGCTTATCCTAGGACTAAGTGCAAGCTACTGAATCATTTTCACATGAAAAAGCACTCTAAGAGTGACTTTTTGTTGAATTAAAACTCTTTCTCTAGCATTATGTGTAAGGCACTGACTGAACCTTATGAGCGAGGCACTTTATTAAACTAGATAGAGTTGAAGCCCGGGAGCGATGCTCGTCACCAGACTAAATAAAGTTAGGCTCATAAGCGAGGCTCTTTACCAAAACCAAATAGAGCGAGACATGAAGCAAGGCACCTTACCAAACTGGATAGAACGAGGCTCAATCTAGTGCGAGGCACATAATTTGATACCAATCTAGGGTGAGGCTTAGTCTAGAGCGAAGCTTAGTCCAGTGCGGGGCACTAGAATAGATACAATCCAAGAGCAAGGCTAAGTCTCGTGAGAGACACAAAATCATCTAACCATTTGAGAACAAAGTTCCATTCTTCAAGATTGGAGTAAGGCATAGATGTATACCAAGGAGCAAGGCTCATTTCTTCAAGACCACATGTGAGGCAGACCATTATCTAGTAATCTAGCTGTAGGGTTCTCTTCTCAAAGTCAAATGCGCGGCATTGTAATATTCCGAATATTGGTATGAATATAAACTTATGTTATTAAACTTGTTTTGGATGTGGTTGCGTGTTAATTAAGTTAGATTGGTCATTAGGACTGCTTAGGGTCAAAGTTTTGGAGAAAAATTGATCATTTAACTTTAAAACTCAAATTTGGTTAAGTGGAAACCTAGTCGAGTGCCTAAGTTCAGAGGTGGGGCACCCGGGATTGTGTCTAAATAATGGTTAGCCCTGGTATTTATAGAAGGGTGCTAGAGGTTGAGGTCAGGTGCCCGGGCTGCCTATCAGGGTGCCCCGACTTGATAGAAAGTGACATATCTGACATGGTATGGCTTATACAGTGGAAGGAATGGTCACATGTCCTCATAGACGTGCTAAGGCCATGGAAGGGTCTGAATTCTGCTGAATATTGTGGAAAAATATGCAAATAATTATATGTGAGTGGAAGAAAAGACAGAGAAAGAGAAATTGAGAGTTGAGAAGGAAGAAACCAGGAAAAGAAGCAAAGAGGAATAGAGGAAGAACAAAGAAGTTTAGAGGAAGAAGAAGAGACCTAGAAGAGCTTAAGAAAAGCTTGATCTTTGTAAGTTCCTTAACCTTGATTAACCCTAAATCAACTATAAGTTAATTTGTTGAAATGTAATTAAATAGGGTATAATCTTTCAAGGTATTGTAGAGGAAATTGGAGCTACTAAAAGTTAGAAACCAAGAGCTTAGAGTTCATCTTCTTTTTGCTTTTCTTGGCTTAAGCTTGAGGTAGGGAGTTTTTTACTTCTTTGGTATATACATGCATGTAAATGTGAAGATTAACTAAAAGTATAGTAGTACGAGAAGAAAGACTTTTGGAAGGAAAAATGGTTATAGAAATGTGTTGTGAGTTTGAAACCTACATATGATATGATGATAAGGCTTAGTTTTTACTGGTTTTTGGAACATTTTGGACACTAGAATACATTTAGGAATCTTGTTTTAACTATATATTGGATGACGCTAAGGTGGAAAACCTAGAACTTGCATTTTTAGGTCAAAACTTAGAAAATAATTGAGCTGGGGAGTAGTGGGGCCCCTGAGCTCCTAGTTGGGGTACTCGAGTTGAGTTTGGGAGCAGCGGTTGTTTCAGAGGGGCACCCAGGTCCCAAGGTGGGGCACCCAGATTCCCTTTGAATTGCTAAAATTGGAAAGTTTTAATTAACTTATCTTATCTAAGAATCATATAAGGTAATCATGAGATTGATTTCTTTAAGAAAAGAGCCTTTGGAGATAATGATTGAGTATTTAATATGTAATTATGATATAGGGGTTATAATGTTGATATTGTTTGTTTAATAATGCTAATAAATTGATGAGATGAAGATTGTGATGAGTTGAATAGTAAAGTGGTATATTGATATGTGTTGTGGAAAGTATGCGTGATAAATGAGAACTAATTAAGATGAGATGATGAATGATGTGTTGGGGGACGTGGTGAGGTATGGAAATAGGAAGGGTCATGAGTTTTACCCTCGGGTTGAAAGACCCGGAACCTGCGCAGAGTTTTGTTGTTCATGCCAATGGGTTAGTAACCCACAACATGATATTCGGTTTATTTTTTCTGTTGCGATTGGGCCCATAAAAGACGATAGTTTGTGTACCTAACCCTTGATGAATTGTTTGATGAATATGTGATTGAGATATAAATAAGGATGATATAATGATGCGTTGTACTTGAATTAAATTTTGGGAATTTAGTGATGAATGGTAATGGTGCTTGAATACTATATGTTTATATTGTTGATTATGTGATTAGATATTATAATACACGAGATTATGTTAAATTATGGATATTATGCGGAGAATTGATAAATACATATTGTAATGAGATATTTAGTATGTGTATATATATAACTTGATTATAATGAACCTAATTTTATAGAAATATTGCTTTCCTAAGCACAAGAGGACCAATTCTTATGTCCTTACATATTCTGTTGCAGGAACTAACCAAGATAATTAAGTAGGCATGAGGGTAAAGATAGGAGTACAAATGCATGAGTCATCCAATACTTAGTTTAATTTTTGCTTATTTATGTATTGTATTCTTTTGGGAACTGTAATGATAAAGACTTAGAGAGAGTTTATTGATTTTGGGTTGTAAAGGCCATAAAGCCAAAGTATTAATGGTGGTGATATGTGGGACATGATGACCTAGCAGTGGGCTAGGTTTGATTTATTTTATTTTACTTTATATTGTAGGTTCACCATGGTGACTGTGATACTACCCATACCTTTTGGATGCAAGAAAATGAAGTTAATGCTCCATTTTAGCAAAAATAGGAAACCCATTACAGTACGGTAGTAGAAGCACGAGGTGTGCTGGGAAATGAGGAAGTGCAGTCTAGGGTACCAAAAATTCCTCAGCCTGTAGTTATTGATGCTGGGGTTGTATTGAAGCAATTGGCGGCAACTATGGCCACATTAGCAAGAAGGGTGGGAATTGGCCCTCAACAATCACTGATGCAGATAGGAACCATGACACTAGAAAGGTTTAGGAGGATGAAACCTCCGGCGTATGATGGAGTAGTGGACACAGATGTAGCGGAGCATTTCCTAAAAGAATGTGAAAGGATTTTGGTTGCCATGGTGATTAATAATTCTTCTACTTGTATCACGTTGACATCATTTTAATTAATTGGGAGAGCATCAGCATGGTAGTCTAGTTTAAAGGACACGATCGGAGTAGATGGTTTTACGTGGGATGAATTCAATGAGAAGTTACCAGATCACTTCTTCCCTCAATCCCTAAGAAATGCTAAGAGGAAAGAATTTATAAATTTGATTTAAGGGACTATGACTGTGTTGGAATATGAGAGAAAGTTTACTGACTTGTCAAAATATGAACCGGAGTTGATTGCCACAAACTATTTGAAATGTAGAAGGTTTGAAAGAGAATTGAAACCAACATTAAGGAACAAAATGGTATTGTTGGGCTTGGAGGATTATGAAACACTGATTAACAAGGCTATGATGGTGGAAAGAGAGTTGAGTGAAACCCGGGTCATTCATGACAGTAGACGAGGTAAAAGTGCATGGGTTCAGTAGGAAGGTGAAAGGAGAAAGAAATTTAAAGAAAATTCATCGGCCCTACAGATGCACCAGTCATTCCAAGGAAGTACAACACCCAAGTAGAGTAGAAAATCAAAGGGGATTTCTTAGAGACAGATTATGTGTTTTAATTGTAGATTGCCTGGCCACAAGAGCACAGAATGTCCTAAGAATAGGAGACATGGAGAATCAGTAGAACAAGTAAGAAGTGGGCAGATGGGGGACAATAGAATATGTTTCGGATGTGGGCAAATGGGGCACATTCACAAGTTTTGCCCACATGTTCAAAGTGGTACTGGGGAAATGATGGGGCCAGCAGGACAATCATTTCAAGGCAACCATTCTTTAACCTTCCATTCAGTACAATAGTAGAACCAACAAAGGGGTGTTCCACAGGGAATTGCACAAGCTGGGATGTCGCAGCAGCAAAAGGTAAATCAACAAGGACAAATGATTGGTATACCCCAGAACACACCAGCACAAGGTAGAGTATTTGTAATGGCTCAACAAGATGTACTAGCTAAGCTTATGGTAACTCGAGGTATTTACTGAATTTACTCATCCAATGCCACTGTACTTTTAGACACGGAAGCATCCTATTCTTTCATAGCTATAAAATTTGTATTTGCCTTAAGATTAGAAGTTAGTCCTTTGGAATTATTTTTATGTGCTAAGACACCAATAGCGGGGTATTCTTCTTTAACTCAAGTATATAATTGATGTAAATTAAGAGTAGAAAATGTGTATGATGGAAGAGAGTTCGTTTCTACTTTTGATGTAACTGTATTGGAGATGAGGGGTTTTGATGTCATACTTAGGATAAATTGGTTTTAATCCTACCATGTTATGATTGACTATCATAGACGTAAAGTAATTTTATCTACCTTGGAAGGGGAACAAATTCGATTATTTGCGGATCCGTGTGAATTGCAGGATTTGTCACTTTTGGGTGACCATGCGAAAACTGAATTGTGTAGTTTGCTTGCTTGCATGGTTTTGGAGGAAAGAATGAAGAACAGAAAACTGAGTTACCCAGGGTTATGGAGGAATTTCCTGAAGTGTTCCCAAAAGAAATATCAGGGTTGCTGCCTGAACAGGAAGTGGAGTTTTGTATTGACCTAGCTCCCGACACGAAACCTCTCTCCATTTCTCCTTACAAGTTGGCACCGGCGGAATTAGCAGAATTGAGAACACAAATTGAGGAGTTATAGGCTAAGGGGTTTATTAGGCCAAGTACCTTACCTTGGGGTGTGCCGACATTGTTTGTAGCCAAGAAAGATAAAATATTAAGGATGTGTATTGATTATAGAAAGTTAAATCAAGTGACCATCAAGAATAAGTACCCACTGCCGCCGAGAAGCGATGATTTGTTTGATCAATTGAAGGGGTCCTTAGTATTTTCAAAGATTGATTTGTGGTTAGGGTATCACCAGTTGAGGATAAGAGAAAAAGACATTCCAAAGACGGCATTCAAGACTCGGTATGGTCATTACGAGTTCCTGGTTATGTTGTTTGGTTTGACAAATGCACCGGTAATGTTTATGGACTTGATGAACTGAGTTTTAAAAGATTACGTAGACCAGTTTATCGTGGTGTTCACAGATAATGTTTTAGTGTATTCCAAGTTAGAAGAGAAACATAAGCAACATTTAAGATTAGTGTTACAAAGATTAAAAAAGCATTAGTTATATGCTAAATTAAGTAAATGTGAATTCTGGCTTAGGGAAGTTAAATTTTTGGGGCATGTTATATCCAAGGAAGGAATAGCCGTAAACCCATCTAAGATTGAAACTATTATGGAGTGGTCACAATCAAATTATGTTTGAGATCCGTAGTTTCCTTAGGTTGGTAGGGTACTACAGGAGATTTGTTTTAGACTTTTCAAGATTGGTAGCTTCTTTGGCCAGAATGACCTGAAAGAGAATTAAGTTTGTAGTACCCGAGACTTTTGAATGAGCATGAGTTATGACTTTTGAAATGTATTGGAGATAATTATGTGTTCTAGATCACAAAATGAGTATAAGAATTAGAAGCAAGAGCATTTTTGGAGTCTGAAGTAAATTAAGTCAACAATGGTTCAACGTTTAGTTGTGATACCCGAAATCTTGAGACGAATGTAAGCTGTGATTTTAATTTATCTTGGAGATGAATATGTGGCAAAGAGGTGATCCAAATCCCAACCCATTGTGAATCTTACTCAATCTATTCCGGTCATTCTTGGTAGACCCTTCCTCACCATATCTAACGCAGTAATTAATTGCAGGAATGGAGTTATGAAAATCTCCTTTGGAAATATGACCATGGAAATGAATATCTTCCAAGTGGGAAAGCAAATGGGAGTATGTGAAGATATTAGGGAGGTGGATGTGATTCACACGCTAAGTGAAGAATATTTTGAAAATACCTTCTTTGATGACCCTTTAGAGCGTGCATTGGTAAGGAGTTAGAGATGTGAGGCTCTTGATGGAGTCAGCTTTGAAGATAGTGAGAAGTTGGAGAGTGTTAAGGAAGAAGTACTGGTTGTAAGTAGCTGGGTACCAGTATTTAAATCTTTGGAACCATCTGAGATTAAACCCAAGCCATCAATTGAATGTCCACCGTGTCCTCCTAGGAAACCCTTACCCAGTGAACTCAAATGCATTATTAGGGGACGGTGAGACATTTCCAGTAGTTGTGTCTTCAAAGTTAGAGCGGGTTCAAGAAGAACGATTGTTGGCAATATTAAGAACTCATCGTCAAGCCCTAGGTTAGATAGTGGCCGACCTCCGAGGCATTAGTCCATTGGTATGTTCCTATCGTATATACCTTGAAGATCAGGCTAAACCTGTTAGGCAGATGCAACGTAGACTAAACCCACACATGAAAGAAGCTGTAAAAGGGGAAGTTTTAAAATTGCTCGATGCGGGTATTATTTACCTAATCTCTGATTCAAAGTGGGTGAGCCCCACTCAAGTTGTTCCTAAAAAGTCTGGAGTCACAGTGGTAGAAAATGAAAAATGAGAACTAGTGCCACAACGCACCCAAACGGGGTGGCGTATGTGCATTGATTACAGGCGACTGAACGCCGTGACAAGGAAGGACCACTTTCCCTTTCCATTTCTAGATCAAGTATTAGAGAGGGTAGCAGGGAAGTCTTTTCATTGCTTCATTGACGGATATTCAGGGTACAACCAGGTCGAGATAGCACTGGAAGATCAAGAGAAAACCACTTTTACATGCCCTTTTGGTACTTTTGCGTATCGTCGTATGTCATTTGGGTTATGTAACGCACCCGCGACTTTTCAAAGGTGTGTCATGAGTATCTTTAGTGACATGGTCGAGAAATGCTTGGAAGTCTTCATGGATGATTT
>JAVXUM010000030.1:6980259-6992078 GCA_035590655.1 Pouteria glomerata
ACCTAACGCACAACCCTCCTCCTTTATCCGGGCTTGGGACCGGCTATATTAAAGAAACCCTAACATAGGCGGAGTTACGTTCAGAAGATCAATGCGAAAACAAAATTAAAGAGATGCATAGGGGTTTAGAATTGAAGAATGATTTGACATATTCGAAGGGAATGCAAAGCATTAATTGTACCAAATATAAGAATTTGTGAACAACTAATCAATGATTTTAGAAAGAAATCAAACTAATTAAGTAACCAATGCATTAAAACATTAAAAAGATACACATGAAGGGCCAAAAAAAAAAAAAAAAAAAACCTCTGCTGCTTTGAATCAACCAATATTACATCAATCCAAATGTTCTTGGCTAAAATATTAGCCACATATGGCTTTATTCAATCAAGTTGTTAGAAAAGGAAAGATCCAAAATAAAACCCTCATTGGCCTCCCTAAATATCTCTCGAAATAAAGTTTGAGTAATGATAAAACCCTAAGCCCCTCACAAATTTGGATTAAATAGCCTTAAAAATGGGTTGTCCTGAATTGTCGTTCAAACGATCTAGAGTGTCATCCAAATAACATTGCAAATTAAGAATTTTGTCATTATGTTTTAAATAGCATCCTGATGACAAATTTCTAATCCCTTTGTCGACACTTTTTGTTTTGTGTGTTCCTTGTGCTTTGGCTCTTCATTCTTACATTTTCTTGTGTTCTTTGAGACTTAAAATATCACTACGTCATATTATAAAACGTAATAGACACTCATAAACATGATCTTGATAAACTAAACAGTAAAAATATCAAGTCAATAAACATTAAATGAGTAGGATAAACACCAAAACTTAGCAACTAACATTCAATTTTAAGTGTCCATCACACATCTCATTGGAGCTAGAAGTAGAGCAATCTTTAAATAAGCTTGATGAATTAAATGGTAAAAATTTCAAGTCAAATAATCATTAAATGAGTATGATAAACACTAAAACTGAGCTACTAACATGCAATTTTAAATGTTCATCACACATCTCATTGGAGCTAGAAGCTGAGCAATCTTTAAGTTATCCTAATAGAATATGTATGTGTTATATATGCCATTGTACACTGCTTATCTATGAAACATCCAATATTGGCCTGGAAGCATGTGGCACACATGATGCATCCATTTTGACTACATCAAATAGCACCTTATTGTTGTAGTTGTTTCCAATGGAGAAAGGAATAAGGCACTTCTCACTAGTGTTTTAAATTGTGTATCACTTTTGGTTGTGGTGTAATGGTATTGGTAGTATCTATCCAAGCATATCGAGAATCAGATACTGTGATTGTGATTTTTTTCCCCTCCTTCGCTAGCAAATCCTTGCAATTTCACTCTTATACTTATTTTGACAGATTATCAAATTATAATGTTTTAGTAGTTTTAGAAGCGTAGGTACCACTTAGCCACCTCCACATGGCAATCTCCTCCTTGCCCATTTGCTCACTTCGTGAAAGGGACATGCACCGAAGGCATCAACCCTTTAGATTGGCTCGCGATTGGAGTGCAACACATTTCGCCTGTTGAGCAACTCTCAAATGAATGCCTTTTTGGGACGAGCATTCCCTCATGCAAGTGCCTCCTCCCAAATAGACCCCTCTCCCTCACTAGAGATACCACCCCCACTCTCCAAAGAAAACGCTCAAGTCTAAGAAGACATATTTAGCACAGTCATTCGGGATCACTCACAAGATTAGTGGAATGGAGGCACAAGCAATGGTTCTTCAAGCTAGCAAACCCCCTCCCTTGAGGGAGTTGCTCGACTTGCTAAGAGAGAGACTTGCTCGTGCATTAAATGTATTAAACTACTAAGCATTTAATGCCAACAACCACTATCTACTCAGGGGACATGCGTCCTATTATGATTAGCCAAGCTGTTTGGTCAGCGAGAATCCCAGGGTCAACAGGTGGCTTGTCAGAGCTGCTTTGACACCTTTGACCTCCCTAAACATACTCTTAGGTTGTCCCCTGCCTTAATGACTGAGTCATGTTGACTTCTACCATTTGACACCCCAAACTCTATAAATAGCTCCCCTAAAATACCTTATTTACAGCACTCACGTTATACATCAAGTGTTCACCTTCTCTCTCTCTCTCTCTCTCTCTCTCGGTTGCCTTGTTCTTCCCCTTACCCCTCAGGCGGCTTGCTGAGTGCCAGAAGAGTGACTGTCTCCTACTTCCTAGCACGAGGCGCTCGCCCTGCATTGGTCTGCGAGCACCTCAACCATATCCACAATAAGTAAATTACAACCACATATAAGCTTATTTAAGCATGAATTAAACACCTAAAGTAGACATGGATGAAATAAACCACCACATAGGTGAGGCGGCATGTATACATGCCTTTGCATGACTAGAGAGACACCTTTGTCTTCACGAGTCCGTTCTGTTTGATATTCATCTTTTGCTTAGAACTGCTCTATTTTGGGCTCAACTTTTGTTTCTTCCCCTTGTGCAGTTGCTTCAGAAGACAATGGTTAGAATGGTATCTTTGCTGCTCACATAAAAAATTCTGGCATTGAGTCCTAGGCCGACTGAATCTGAGAAGAGTCCATGACTATCTTTCCTTTGCTTTGCTTAGCCTGGATAGAAGTGGGATTCAGAATCTGAATTAGATTGGGATTGTAAATCCCAGTTGGAGCAAGATTATAATTCTCAGTAGTGGTAGGATTCCTAAATTCCTTGCAATTCAACTGGAACACTATTCGGGTAGTCAATTGAATGCGATGCTCCAGGTTGTGAATAAGCTGCACTGTAACCAAGTCCTGGGTATTGGTGTGTAGTCTCTTATCGAATCTTGTGAACATTTTCCTTTTGGTTCTTGGCAGATTATTGCTTGCGTATCTCTGGATTTGTCACATAAGCGTGGAAATTTATTCCTTCTCAAAAATGCTGATACTGCTAGAACATTATTTGCTCATAATGTTGGGGAAGGAAGGTAGAACGAAGCAATAACTACATCTAGTTCCACGATCGAATTTTGTTCTTCCCTTGGCAAACAAGAAATATACAACTGCTTCCACCAAGGCGAAGCTCAACTTTTCAGCTTGTATGCCACGAACTCCACTTTCTTGTGCTCTTCGATGTTCATATATTGTAAGAAACAATCTACATCATTCAACTAAGGGAAAAACCTTACTTTACTTTTGAAATCAATGGAGAAAATAATCTCAATTGCGGTAAGACTAGAAAAACATTCCTAATTATCAAATTAGAAAAGACTCATAGTTAAAATAAGATTTCCTTGTTAAAGTAGAAAACTTCTGCCAATAATTTTGAACGAAGCCCAAACTTAAACTCTAGAAACCAAAAACAAATAAATTATATCCCAAAATGAATTAGAATTCTTTTGCAAATTAGTTAGAATTATTTTGAGTTGACCTTTTCTTTCTGCCATGTTTCTTACATCAATCTTTTGTTGTTCCTCTTGCTTTAGTATGAGTTTTAAAGACTTATGTTGGTTGTTATTATCTTAAGAGTGCTAATCATTTAGGACGCCGTACCATTGGCCACTTTTTATTTGCAAGCATGGACAGAGTGAGGAGGTCTCCTCTAGCCCATATAATTACCCTTTTTTATGTATATAAAATTAGATTTACCTCTCCCCTTAAATATTCAATATGATGCTTTCTTAAAAACCTTTTTTGTGTGTACCTTTTTTGTGTATATAATTTTTTATTTTCTCCTTGAAATAATGGAATAACTTTTTTGATTTTTTTTTTTAAAGTATATGGCAATACCCTTTTTTGTTTATAATATTAGATCCACTCCCTTTTAAATATGTGAAAATAGGAAACTTTCTAATACCGTTAGTGGGAGTTCATTTTATTTATTTACTTACAATTAGTGGGAATTTCTATCCAATTATACTGAGAGTTTATCCATTTCACTGTTTCTTTTAAATCCAAATATTTATTAAAATTGCATGACTATTTCCGACAAAAAAGAAGAAACTTGTACTTCCATTTGTTATTATTTGATGGTATGAAAGTTTCATATCTATTCATTAAAATTCATGTTTCCATAAAAACTTAGTCTATTTTATTCATAGTTTTTCATTTTTATCAAATTTATTTTACAAATTATATTTTTACCATAACTTTGCCTCAGCTGGATAAATTCCTAGCTCCGTCCTATTTGCGAAGCTTGACTAATTTTTTCTCCTCTCACTTCTAGGGCTCTTCTTTAGGCTTAGTGGAATAGGGGCTCTTCTAGGATAAGTTATTACTGGGTGGGGTACAGAGTTGATTGTTACTTAGCCTTCTGTAGAATACTTGCAAGGATCTGCCTGGATGGACTTTGTTTTTTCTTTTCATTTTATATTCTTAAATATGTAGGACCAGTTTGTTTCTTGTTGTAGTATGATTCTCTCTACATTTTGTTTCTTTTTACCCCTTTCCCCTCGTCACATTTTGGCTACTCTCTGTTAACTTGATTAATGAGAAAATTAATTAACTTTGCATTCTTTTTTGGGTCAGAGTCAGCCCAACAGCATCAGACTTTCATTATTTGAGAAATGGGCGAGTGGTGTTTTGAATGTTGTGCCCCTTTAGGAGAATATTGTGTCTTTGCTGCGGGGAGCCCTTTGAATTATCAATTGCACTATATATCAGTAATTTAGTCCTTGCGAACAATCTTATCTACAGTTGACAATGTGCTTACCATAACAATCCTATAAGTTATTATCTACTCAGCAATATAAAAATTGTTATAGAAGTGGCAGCTATGATTGGAAATCACTTAGCATTACACCCTGAACAATTGTCTGTTATGCCTCATGCAATGATATATTGTTTTTGGTGAAAGGACCATTACATGGTGCCTTTCCTATTGTTGTGGGATGTTGGATGAACTGATCATCTCCTTTTCTGTTTTGTTCTTGCTTTTCTCCCATTGCATACATAGTGCATGCATGAATTGGACCTTTTTGGTGCTTTTAGTGGATTTCCTTCTTATCAGAAAAAAAAAAAAAAAAAAGAAAGTGTTAATTGTAGTGTTGTATTAGATATGACAACACAGCTTACTAGTGGATTGAGAACATTGTAAGACAGAAGATGACTTAAATTTGGACCCCTCCAAAACAAACCCCGACTTAGTCCCTCATATATTAAATGATTTCAAAAAGTGGCAAATCCTGCACATGTTTGTCCATATCTGTCCAGTTGTATTTAATGAGAATTTTATTTTGTGATTTGGATATCTGGTATTACTGCTCTTTGCTTTATTAACTTGCTATTATCATTATTCGTTTATTTAGTTGTGAGTTATTGGGGGTAAGGTTGCGTGCTAAGAAGCACCCATGCGGACACAAAATACGATACACGACATGACACGGATACACTGGCACGTTAATTTTCAAAATTGTCTGGATATGACATGGCAGGGACACATTAATAAATTAGTAGATATTTTATATATGTACATGAAAAAACAAAGGCTTATTCATTTGCAATAAAAATGCATTGATCCTTTGTTAATATCTATTTTGTAAATTTGTTTTTTAACAAAGAGTTTAGAAATTTTAGGGCTTAAAATTCTTAAAATAAAAAAAATATAAATATGCATTTATATTATTTTTATCTTAATTTTTTTGTCTTTTTTTTTTCCAAATTATAAAATGTTTCATGTACGTCTAAGTCGTGAATGTGTATATCTCAAGTGTTTGAAGAGTATCTAATGTGGGTAAGTATCCGACACGACATTGGTATATCACCTTTTTAGAGGTGTTTGTGCTTCATAGAATGCTTACATTATCCCTTCTCGGACCTTGCAAAGACAGTAATCTCTTGTAGTGGGCTGCCCGTTTTCCTTATATCCCTGTGATTTACCGTCATTTTTGCAGCTGATTTGCGGAGGTTGTTTTGTGGATATTTACTCGTGTTTAGTAGTTATCATATCTGCTTATTATTAGCTTTATCAAAAAAGTAGAATAAAATATGTACGCTGTTGTACCAAAGTCCCCAGTACCTTATAGTAAGTACACTGCTGCATCCTTTGTGACACACCCAAGCCTCAGTCAGATTCAGCAAGAAGGTTGTGTGCCACAGCCCTGAAGGTGGATTTCAACTCTTTTATTGTTCTGTCCACCTGATTTGAACAGGGGGGAATAGGATTTGCTTCCCCTTCTCAAAACTGAAATTAGAAAATTGAAAAAAGAAAATATTTGGTTAATAATTTATGTTCCATTGCACCTTTCACTTGTTTGTGTGAATGTTTATTGAATTGAAACTTTTTTCTCTATTTATTTTTGCGATGCAGATCTGGAGAAAGCTTCTTGAGCAAATGGAAGATGGGGATCTTGAGATGTCTGGAGCAGGAAAACTGAGAAGCTAAAATGTTTGTGTTTTGTTTTTGGTGAAATGATCTTGGTAACATCGGTGGTTTATGCCATGTGACCAAAAAAAAAAAAAAAAAAAATGTTGTGTGGCGCCCAGGTACTTTGAGGTGATTCTGTTCTTGTCCATTTACACTTCAGTTGTGTTCAAGACTAGATACGCAGTTTGTAATGGTTGATGTTGCTGTTGATCAGATATATTTTGTTGGTTTTAGCGTAGTTATGAACTGTACCACGCTCGTTCAAAACCAATACTTTGCTGTGTATGTTTTGTTCCGTAATTTGTATCGGCTACAATACTGACGAGTACTGAGAATACCGGTCCATACAGGAATTTTTTGAAATCTTTTGTATTTTATTATGATTATTTTTATTTGTATCCTAAACTTTATAAAATTAAGAATGCTAGATAGAATTTTTATTTCTTTTCATTTCTTATTCAATTTCACGTAGAGGACTTTTTTTTGTGTTTTTTTTTTTTTTTAATTATAAAATGTCAAATACGATAAATTATTATGTCATTTAATATTATTATGATATTTATAACTTATATTCTATAAATAAATTTCATTCTATAGTTGTTGAGTTGGTATATATAAATTTTTGTAAGTGTATAATTTTGTAATGATAAATCCAAAATGCACCGGCATGTGTTTTGTAATTATCTAAATGATATATTTAACTGTTTTAACATATAAAATATTTAAATAATTATTGAATGGATATATGTTTTTTTTTAATAACTGTATAGTTTTGTATAACAATGAATTCGAAATGCATTAGTATTATTTTATAATTATTTAGCTAATATATTAAACGTTTTTAGTAGATATATATATATTTTTTATGAATATATAATTTTACAACGGTAAATTCAAATCAACATTTTGAAACACGCCGGTATCAATGCGTGTTTATTTCCAGTGGCAGACAATTATTACTTGTTTATTATGCTAAACTAGTCTTCAACAGGAAATTATTGCAGGACCCCTGCAAGATCTGCAGCTGGGAAACCTGGCTTCCACAATCTGGTATTTGTTTTAGTTTGGTCCGCGGGAGTGTAGGCTTGATGGCATGTGGTTATTGTGAGGATTTTCTTTGAATAGACATAGATAATATATTTCGATTTATTTATTTGAAAAATATAATGTCAATAGCGAGAAAAATAAGGGGGAAGAAAGAGAAGAGACAAGCAAATGGAGGTTGTATCATGTAATAAGATTGATAAATACGTACGGAGATTGATGAGAACGAAAATCCATTACAAAGGTCTTACCAAATCTTGATAACAAAGAGTTCCCATTCTTGTCGTGTAGCAATTCAAATTTAATGATTCATTATCCATATCTAAGTCATAGATTGGAATAAGAAAATAGAATAACCATTCTTATATTTTTATTTTATTATCCTATTTAATAGAGTTATTTATAATGACAATAATCATTTACTTGGAATAATTATTTCATTCGATTCCTTCATTTTGATTCATCATGTAAAAGAGTAAGTGTTATCCAAACAATTAGGCATAAAATGTCCGTAGGTGACTTTTTAAGTCCACGGTCAAATCTTAGAGCTTAAGAATACATGATTCCAAGCCGATACTTGACATATTCCCTTCTTCCCAACCCTCCACAAGGAAAACTCTACAATTCTTCATTTTGATTCATTTTGTAAAAGGAAAAATGACCATTCCAAATACCATTATTGTTTTCATTTGAAAAAGAATTATTATACATATAAGAAAGTAAATAAATGTTTAAATGTTTAAATGTCAACAAAAAAAAAAAAAAAAAGAAAAAAGAAAAAAGAAACAATCAACGAATTACTTTTTGTTTTTTTATTAGCGAGCGCATTTTGGGCCTAGATTTTCATTATGGCTTTCCAAAAGTCTAATAAATATTTATTAGGCAATTTCTAATTATCATAATAACTCTTAGTCTGACCTAAATTCAGGTTATAAAATGGTTATTTTATCCTTAGATTCTATTTCAATTTAGATTTGCAGTCATTTTAGAAAGTTTATAAATATTTCATAGCAAGTTTCACATCAATTTAGCAAATTTTGATCTGATTTGAATAGGGGTGTAAAATGACCATGTTACTTCGGAATCTAATTTTTTGTCCAAATATGCATTTTGATCACCCCTAAAGGCCAAAAAAATATTTCATAGTAAATTTCTTATTAACTTGACAAATTTTAGACTTATTTAAACTTGAATTGTAAAATAATTATTTTATTCATAAATCCTTTTTTGGCCAAAATTTGTATCCTAGACAAAGTCTACAATAAAAAATATTCATCAATATATTTTTTAATAGCTTAAAAAAAAAAAAAATTGGGTCGAATAGAACTTGGTTCAAAAAATTATGTGGAATTTGGGTAAAAAAATTATCACTTTTCTTTTAGTCTCATTTTCATTCCACATTTGAATTACGGCTTTCTAAAATGTAAAAAAATATTACTTGGCATTTTTTTTTTCACCTAAATAAATTTCTGACTCAATCTAAACTAAAAAAAAAAAAAAAAAAATAACTATTTTACGTGTAGGCTTGTTTTTTGTTCATATTTGTATTCTGTAATTTTCAAAAATTGAGAAATATTTCTCAACAAATTTCTTATAAAAATTGAAAATTTTAAACCGATTTGAATTTGTATAAAAATGTTATCATTTTATTACTGAGCTTATTTTATGCTCAAATTCACAATATGACCTTCTCAAAGATTTGAAAAATATTTCTCAAACAAGTATCTTAGCAATTAATCAAAGTTCAAACCAATTCGAATTTGGGGCAAACAATAATTATTTCATCCTCGAGTCAAATTGGCATTTGTCGGGTTTTACCGAAGGGTCAACAGCATAGGGTTACTGGACTGAATAAAACCTAAGTAACATGAACCACGAATCTAAAATAAGTTGAGGGCACGGCTTGCTAGATAAATGCCAGTCAAACCAAATCAATAATGTGATAATACATCAGAGCCATTGATGGCCACGTTTGAGATATAATAAAATAAAATAAATTCTCATAAATTTTTATAAATATTTATAAATTTAAATTACGAGACTATAAAATATTATATTTTTACTCACAATATAAAAAACGAGATATTAATTTTTAAATTTTATATAATTTTATATTAATTATATAAAATTTAAAACATTAATTTTTTATTTTATATAATTTCAAATACACCCGATATACGTACCTGCGACACAAAAAGTTCAAGATAATAATATCAAAGATGGGTAATAAGAGAAAAAGGCCAAAGTCTAAATCACCCAAAGCTAATTTTATAGTCATGTCAAGCTCCGAATTTACCCAACCTAGGGACATGAGCAAAAGCTTAAATCAGATGCAGTCACAGTCATATACGATCAACTAAAGCAAAGAAGTCCAAAATAATATCAACAAACTTTAGCAACTGGGGACAATCTAGGCTTGGATTCTTGAAATTAAGCCACTTACCATTTTGAATATCATAGGAGAGACAAACCGGCTGAGTACTTGGCCTCATGGTTATAATCCGTCAACAACGAGAAAAAGATGATCGAATGACTTTGATGCAAGACAGCGGCGGCATTGACTCATTTTGCACATTATATAATATATAATACTATAATATTACTTAATATTATATTATATTTTATATTTTTTGGAGGTATTTCAAGTGGGTACAAACCTTTTATATATATAAGAGTATGACGTTTTTTTATTATACATATAAAAAGTATGATATTATATATTATATTTTTTAAGTTAATTTTTTTTATTTAAGTTTAATTGATTCCATTTTTTTGTCTACTAATCCAATAACTAAATTGAAAATATCAAATCCTTAAATTTTCAAACTGAAAATCGAATCATTTTTAATATAAATTCACTCAAATTATAGTGTTCGAATTGGTCCAATTTTTAAATTCTCTGATTTATTTTGCAGTCATAGTCCTTTGATGTCTTGTCCTACTTTGTAAATGGTTAATCACCTTGTAGAAAGCTCTCCCCCTATTCCGTTTAGAAAACAAAATGTTTCTCGAGCGTTCAACTCGGTTTGATCAGATTCAAAAGATGTGGGCTGATATTTAGTCAAACAAATTCTGCTAAGAAGCAGAGGATAAACCTTCTTGAAATTCGCCAATGATACGAAGCTTGTGTAGATATATATATTATT
The DNA here is from genome assembly GCA_035590655.1 of Pouteria glomerata. NCBI lineage: Eukaryota > Viridiplantae > Streptophyta > Magnoliopsida > Ericales > Sapotaceae > Pouteria > Pouteria glomerata. The sequence goes on from JAVXUM010000030.1 coordinate 6,990,787, forward strand.
ACAAAAAGTTTTAATGTTTAAAAAATATTTTTTAACTACTTTACTATGTAACATAACTCCATTAAAATTTTTTATAGTAGTGCTTATCTTAGGCGCTGATAGCAGAAGTAATTGACAAAGTTTTAGATTACAGTTTTTTTTAGCATATAACTTCTTATTTTATATTTTTATGTTTATTTAAAACATATTCTTATTTTCTTATTTTTGATAAATTATTATTTAAAACATAATAAATATTATTATTGTTATTTAACAAAATAATGCCAAAAGAAAAAAATATTTACCTTGTTAAATAAAGGTTTCGATAATTAATATTATTCTTAAAAAATTTTTTTACTACTTTACCTACAATTTTTTCAATTTAACTCAATTCTGTCTCTTTATTATCAGAGTTCTATTGATTATTTTAATCCAATTCTAATCTAACTTTGTAACCTAACTCTACTAGAATTTTTCGTAATTATGTACGTCCAAGACACCAATAATAGAAATAATTGACAAAATTTCGATCTACACTTCCTTTTTATCATATAATTTCTTATTTTATATTTTTATGTTTATTTAAAACATATTCTTATTTTTCATTTTTTGATAAATTATTATCAAAACATAAAATAAAATAATAAAAAAACAATTATCCTATTAAATAAAGGTTTTAATAACAAATATTATTATTATTATTATTATACAAAATAATGCAAAAAAATAATTAGCATATTATATAAAGATTTTAATTTATTAACATTGTCACACTCCTAGCCCGGGGACCTGGGAGGTGAGTGAAAGATATACATAATATGAGAACCGGTTTCACGACATCAGAGCAACACTGCGGTTACACAATGGACTCACAAAACCTCCCCTCCTATATAACGGACTAAAGGGTTTAAACCTGGACCTGTTATATATATAAATCTGGACATAACATCCATTTACCAAGCCAACATCTACCAAACCATACATGTATCAAAAATAAAGCTAAAGCATAAGTTACATGGATGGGCCTTAAGGCCATTACTTGACTCGCCCCAAAATATGTTTGGAATTAACCTCCCAAGTGTAAGAGGGTAGTCGTAGTTTTACTAGGTAAGTCCTAGGTCATATCCACAGGGAGCTTACTAACTTAGTTCTAAGTGATTTAGATTTATTTAATTTGTTAATTAAAATCAAATAAATTGGTTGATTGAATTTGGTAATTTTGTAATTCCTAAAAATTATTCTTAATATTTAACCGCAATTCAATTTACTAACAATTTAAAGCAATAATTAATTTAAAGAAAACAAATACTAAG
>JAVXUM010000030.1:7000583-7011559 GCA_035590655.1 Pouteria glomerata
CAAAAGTTATTCATCTGGGTAATAAAGCAATAAAAATATATATATTTTTAATTTTTCTAGATTTTACCCAAACAGTTGTATTTTTTTTTTGAATGCAATTAATACATCAAAAAGTTTTAGATTCTAGAAAAATTTAATTAAATTTTGATGAAAAAATTTATATAAGGCAAAAAAAAAAAAAAAAACAAAAGAATTAAAAAATAAAAGTAAAATAATTTCTTGTATCCAAATTAATATTTTTAAAATGGCTCAGCAAGTTCTGAAGTAGGGTTCACATTGCTTAAGACACAATTAGGGAAACAAAAAAAGCCTTGAAACATTTATTAATGGATTAATATGTTATTTTCTAAACTAGATCATGCTTTACATCATAGGCTTGTATATTATAAAATGCAAGAAAGGTTAAAAAAGAGAGTAGGAAATTGTCGCTAAGTGCTTCACATCATCTTTAAGAAAATGGTAAGTACCCGACTATAAATTTAAAGCAAATGTGCTAGAGTAATATTATATATAAGTAACATTTTTGGAAACTCTTCTAACTTATACAAATTGTTTTTGGCTTGAAAATTTGCTACCCGAGAAGGAAAAAATGAATTGTGTTATCTGGAATCCGAATCAACTCTAGGATTGTAATTGAATAAATTCAAAGAAACGAATTGAAAACCAATCACACAAATATATAAGATTTTCAGAGTGTTGGAAATTTTTACACTCAAATCTACAAGTAAACGCACACAATCAAAGACAAACAACAATAGAAAATAATCATAAGTAAAAAGAGAATAAGATATAGAGATTTACATGATTTTGACTTAAGTCAATTTGCTTATTTGTATATTCACTGTGTTTTAGGTTGTTTCATTGTGATGAAGTACAAGAAAATGTTACAAAGTTACATTGGAGGCAATTCTAGACGTTCCTTTTATAGTTGTAAGAAATCCAAACATTTATAAATAAAAAATTTTAAAACACAAAAGTACACTTTTACTTTTATTTAAATCAGACTTTATACTTAACAATCTTCCACTTGAACACTGATTCAAAACAACCCTCCAAATGTTAATAGTGATCAACTATCATCAACAATCACCAACAACCACTGGCACCCAACCACCCATTCAAGCTTTAGAGACCCACAGAAGCTGAATAAGCTTTCGTTCAGCTTCTCCACAATAACCACCTCCGTGAATATGCCTGTCAGATTATCTCTTGTGTGAATTTTGTCTAAATTGAGCTGTACATCCTCCAACAAAGAGTGAATAATGTGATACTTTATGTCGATATGCTTGGTCCTTGAATAAAAAGCTGCGTTCTTTACCAGATGTATCACACTTTTATTATTACTAAACAATTTATAACTTTCTTTGTCCTTACCCAACACTTTCTTGAGGCTCCTTAACTCTATCATCTCCTTACATGCCTCAGTGGTTGTAACATACTCCGTTTTTCTTATAGAAATAGTCACTATTTTTTGTAGCCATAAGACTCAAGTTATTGCTATACTCCCCAAAGTAAACACATACCTAGTAGTGCTTTTCCTGTTATCAATATCCCTTATTAAATATGAATTTACAAATCCTTGCAAACAAATATCAGAACCTTAAAACATATAGCCAAATCAAAAGTACCTTTCAAATATTGCAAAATCCACTTGACTGCCTTGCAACGCTCCTTGCCTGGATTTGTCATGAACCTGTTGACAATTCCCACTACATGAGTAATGCCTGGCCTTGTGCTAACTATAGCATACATCAAGCTGCCTACCATTGAGGCATATGGAACTTTGGCTATATAATTCCTCTCTTCATTAGTTACTACTCATTTTTCTTGCCAAAGGTGTGCTAATTAATAAGTTTAACATATTCCATATTGAACCTTTTGAGTATCTTTTTAACATATTTCTCTTGTGACAATTTCAACTTTTATTTTACCATGTCCCTACTAATTTATTCTTCGTTTTATTATCTGATCACCCCCCAACTTGAGCATTGCTAGTCCCTAGCAATGATGTTATTTAGAATAAATTAAAAACTATCCTATTCCTCTTTTCGTCAGGAAACACGGCTACACTTAGCTACGTGTAGCAAGCCTTTTAAACCCCTAGGTTCCCCCTAGTGGACGAGTGAAGTCTCGTGAGGGTTTGCAGTGAATCTACCCACAAAATTCTGAATTCAACTTAATACATAGTAAGAATCTTTCAAATAATGCCTGGTTCAATCCCAATAAAGAATTAGTTACCAAATCCAAAAATTGCATAAAACCTCTCAATGCCCTATTAAACTTACCTAATTCTCAACCATTTAGTTTCAAGGGTACTAATTCATGTCATTTAGTTAAACTAGTCATCAAATATACTCAAAAGACTGTGGCCTCGACTTCAAATCTCACTAAGTTATTCACTCACAAATGGAATCACTCGAGATGGGTTACTCTTATGGTTCATGCAAGAGTGCAATAACAAATATATGCAATGAACCCAAATCACTAATGACTGAAAGAATTAAATCATAAATTTTACACAGCTTCATGAACAGAATATATTAATGCATAAACAAGAACTATTCTCAATCACATGAAATAAATCAATGCCCTTATAAGTATCTTTCACCTAAAGTCCGTTAGGTCTTTACTAGGTTGTAGCTTGGCCATGGGGTATTGGTTAGACAACAACGGATAGGAAAATCAAATTACATGTCTAGGAATAGTGCCTAATCACAACCCCCCAACTTTTCTTCTTTCCATTCTTTGAACACCAAACTACTGAAGCTTTATTATTATTATTATTTTTTCTTTTTTCTTTTTTTTTTCTTTTTTTTTTTCTTTTTTTTTTTTTTTGAATTGAAGACATTTTCCAATTATGAACCCCCCTTATACTTCTAGTCAGTTCTTGCACTATTATTCCACTACATGCAAGGGTCGGCCCACCTATATATCTAAGGCTAATGGTTCATAAATGTGGCTAAAACAATAAATTTTATATAAAAATAATATTTCTCAGAGGCTTCAAAGTGGTTCCAAAGGTGATATGATTGAAAGAAAAGTCACAGGCTTCCAAATGTAAGAAAGATGGCCTAACATCACTCTATAGGTTAATAATACTTTTTCAGAAGCATTGATCCATACATGTAAATCAAAATTAGAATCTTGTGCATTCAATATCAAAGCAAATTAATGTAATGAAGCTGTTTCAAGAAAGTGAGATGAAAGAAATCATATAGAATTTTAAGTACAAAACCCTCATGAATAAAGGAATAGGCTCAAAAGCTCACACAATATAAGGTTTTAAGTCTCCACCTTTGTCTTGGCATATTTGAATGACTAATTCTCCTAAACTCAAGTCCCTAACACCCTTTCACTTCAATGATATCCAATGACAAGTTTTCAAGTGCATTAAGCAATGTTATACTCAAATTGAATCTAGTGCCTTATTCCAGATTGAAATCAAACCATTTATTATTTTCATGACTAATACTACTATTAAACCGAATTCAAAAATACCTGTAGGATCCAAAATCTGATATATATATATATCTATTATTTTTTTATATATTTTTTTTTTAAAAAAAACTACTTTTCCAACCCAATTATTCACTTTATTTCCAAATTAATTTCCCTTCATGCGACCATGTGCTCACTTCCCCCCCCCCAACTAAAATAACACATTGTCCTCAATGGGAAGAATTTGTAAAACCATAAGATGGGAATGGACATGGAAGCATGAAAGAGAGAGAAAAAAAAAACTGAAGAACAACCAAAGTGCAATATAAGGCGTTGGATAAACGAACGTCCCCCCCCAACTATCAAAGAAATAAAAGACATAAAAATGAATGGATAGGAGAGAGTAAACGATAATACCTCATGAATACAACAAGCCAAATCAAAACGAAATGTGAGATAAAGTGCAAGTTTAGGAAGAAGAATATCAATCCCCTCATCATCAGACTCAGGATCAGGCACATCATCCCACAGTACCATGTCAACCTCATCAGCAACCTCATCATTATGATTTGGGATGCCATGAAAAAATTCATGTGGCATACGCAGAAATAAGCCTGGTGGACGAGGGCGAGGCATAGGCAGACCATCCTGAAAAAACTCAGAAGGCCACGCCTCTAACGCAACATCTGCAGAAAATGTATCAATATCTGTAGCAGAATCATGGAAGAATGTGATATTGGCAAGCATGCCACCCCATTCCTCATGTATGGTGGAAAACTCCACATCAGCGAAAAGAAAATCATCACAAACATCAACCATGATTCCGGACCTGACGGGCAAACAGAAAAAAATGGCTATTGATGCATGAGAACAGCAAAGAAAATGAAATAAAGAAAAACCAAACAAAATGAAAACCAATATATTACACAAACGAAAAGTTATAAGTTTAAGAGTTACATGATCCAAACAGGAAAAGTACTAGTAGAGTCAATTAGTACAGCTGCCATGAAAGAAGAAATAACTAAGTAATGCTCGTAAAGCAGCTGTAAGTCACTCGGGTGGACGAGAGGAACTCGTGCCAAAGTGCGAGTCATACAAACGTCGGAGCATGTGAGAATTCTCTGCCTCCACAACTTCCAAGTTAGCCACCCGCTCATTGAGTTGTGCTATCATTCGGTTTTGAGCAATCAAGGTCTCCATGATCTGCTGGTTAGTGACATCCTCCTCATCAATCCTGTCACCTTCAGGCTGAGAGCTACCACCAACGTCAGGAGATGAACCTGCAGGCTTACGTTTCCTAGAGGGTCCAACAGATCGGGCTCTAAGGAAAGACAAATAATTAAGTGGGCCATGCGGTTCAGCACATTGCATTGTATGGTCAAGGCATACCCCTTGTTTCTCAAAAATCAACGTTAACATCCCTCCAAACGGAATACCTCCCTGCCTCCTAGGGTGGTTTAGAAAGTCATTCAGCTCATCCCATAACAGGCCAGGTAAATCTATAGAAGCTCCGGTACCTATAGCATAAAGCAACAAAGCTCTTTTTTCGCTACACTCCGATGTACGTTGTAAGGGAAAAATGTTATGACAGCTAAATACATGCAATGGCCAATATTTGTCAAGGAGATCTATAATTTTCCGTTGACCCACAGGTGGCCACACCATCCCTTCCTTTAAAATTTCACCACTCACCCGTTCCAAACCCGGGTTATCCACAGGCAAATAAGGATAAGATGGGAATCGAGGCTGTGGTAACCCAAATAACTCAGCAAATGAATTAGGGGAAATGGTGATATCCATCCCCCGAACATAACTCCATATCTCCAACTCTCTCTCTTCTCCATCCTCAGGGTGAGCAACATTGCAGCAGAATTCTCGAACTAATTCCGGAATACATCTAGGGTCGAAAACTGCAAATTGCAACCAACCTCGCTGAGTAAAATTTTGTAACCATCCAAACTTGTCGCTTGAAAAAAATTCTAACTCCCACTTCCGCTCTGTAATGACAGGCCTATTAAACCAAAGTCTGCCAAATTCCAATTCGTTCTCTTTTTTCCTAAATCGAATTGAGTCGAAGGTAGGTGGTTTCCTGTTGGCTTTCATTTTTTTAGGACCCATTTCTATTTATGCACAATAAAACAAGAAATCCAAAAAGAAAGTCCAATTAGTACATAGTGATATTCGACTTGGCAGCAAAATGTCAAGAAAAGAAACCATGGAACTACACTACCAGTCCACCCACACACGGTGGCCCAAATTGTATTTTGAAAAAAATTAAAAATTCATGAACCAACATGCAAATAATTCCTCAAAAGCCAAAGATTAATCCATTCACCAATAAGAAAACCCATTTGGTTTAAGCTAGAGAGACGAAAGAGTTTGGGTTTATACTTGTTCTTGAAAATATCTTCAACAAACAACCAAGAAGGAGGAAGAAACTTACCACGATGGAGATGATTCAACGGACCCGCGATGGAGATGAAGACGTGCAGAAATCCGTAGAAGGTTGGACGGAAAACCAGTGAAGAAGGCTGATTTCTAGAGAGAGAAGGGGAAAGAGTTGGGAAGAAGAGGTGGGTCGTTGGAGAAAGAAGGATTAGGGCTCAATTAACCCTCAATTTGGGGACTTTAAACCGAATCAGGTAGCCTTGGCGTTATAACGCCGGAGCTGGCGTTCTAACGCCGATTGCCAGTGGCCATTGCTAAGTTTCAAGGAAGCTGCTGGTCATTGGGGTTCTAACGCCGTTTTAACGGCAAGTTTTTTTTTTTTTTTTTTTTTTTTTTTTTTTGAATTCAAAGAAAGAAAGACTATTTTACAACAAATGTTTGGGAAATTTGGGTGGATTTAATCAAAAGGTGGGGGATCATCAAGATCCCAAGTCTCTACACAAGCCACGAAATTTTCCAAATAAGGTTTCAAACGTTGCCCATTCACCTTAAAACGATTCTTGTTTTTGGGATTCTCAATTTCTATGGCGCCATGTTCAAAAACATGTCGTACAGTGAAAGGTCCAATCCACTTTGATTGAAGTTTTCCGGGAAACAAATGAAGTCTGGAACGATAAAGGAGCACTTTTTGACCTTCATGGAATGTTCTCCGCGCAATATGCTTATCATGCAATTTTTTCATCTTTTCTTTAGAGATTTGTATGTTCTCATAAGCATCATTGCGAATCTCCTCCAATTCGACCAGCTGTAGTTTACGGTGAAGTCCTGCCTCGTCGATATTAGCATTTAATTGCTTAATCGCCCAATATGCTTTGTGTTCCATTTCGACGGGCAAATGACACGATTTACCATAAACTAACCTATATGGAGACATCCCTAATATTGTCTTATACGCTGTTCTATAAGCCCAAAGAGAATCCACTAGACGTAAAGACCAATCTTTTCGATTCGGGTTAACTGTCTTTTCAAGGATCTGCTTAATTTCTCTATTAGCAAGCTCAACTTGTCCACTAGTTTGGGGGTGATAAGACGTACCTACCTTGTGAACAACACCATATTTACGTAACAGCAGTCCTATTGGTCGATTACAGAAGTGTTTTCCGCCATCGCTGATGATTGCTCTAGGCATTCCAAACCTTGAAAAGATGTTCTCATGTAAAAATTTCATCACAATTTTATGGTCATTAGTTCGAGTGGCTATCGCCTCTACCCATTTAGACACGTAATCAACGCCCACAAGGATGTATTCGTATCCAAAGGATATTGGGAAGGGTCCCATAAAGTCAATTCCCCAACAATCGAAAACTTCTAAAACAAGAATAGGGGATAGGGGCATCATATTGCGGCGAGTGAGACTTCCTAGCCTTTGACACCTATCGCATGCTGTGCAAAAGTTATGAACATCTTTGAATAATGTAGGCCAATAGAATCCACATTGAAGAATTTTTGAAGCAGTTTTATTTGTGGAAAAATGGCCACCGCATGCTTGTGAGTGAGAGAATTCTATGATTCCTTGAACTTCCCATTCAGGTATGCAACGACGGATGATTTGGTCAGGACAATACTTAAAGAGGTACGGATCATCCCAGAAGAATACTCTGACATTTCTCATGAATTTCTTTCTGTCTTTTGCACTCCATTCGGATGGAATGTGTCCGGTCACCAGGTAATTAGCAATATCAGCATACCACGGGGGTGTGGCAGCTGTAATTGCATTCACATTGAAGAGTTGTTCGTCTGGGAAGCTGTCATTAATTTGGATATTATCCTTTGAGTAAGCTTCGACAGGAAGACGAGATAGGTGATCCGCCACAACATTCTCAACACCTTTTTTATCTTTTATTATTAGGTCGAATTCTTGCAATAATAGTATCCAACGAATTAATCGAGGTTTGGCCTCCGGTTTAGTCAAAAGATACTTAAGTGCAGAATGATCGGTGAAAACAGTTACTGTTGACCCAATAATATAAGACCTAAATTTCTCCAGTGCAAAGACAACAGCGAGAAGTTCTTTTTCAGTTGTTGAGTAATTTTTCTGTGCACCATTAAGAACTTTACTCGCATAATAAATTACATGTGCTTTATTTTCTTTCCTTTGACCTAGCACTGCACCTATTGCTTGATCACTGGCATCGCACATTAATTCAAATGGCAATGACCAGTCAGGAGCTTGAAGAATAGGTGCTGAGGTCAAATAACCCTTTAACTTCTCAAATGCTTCTTGGCATTGAGTAGTCCACTCAAAAGGTGTATCTTGTACCAATAGATTGCATAAGGGTTTAGAAATAGCACTGAATGATTGAATGAAACGTCTGTAAAATCCGGCATGCCCCAAAAATGATCGAATATCTTTAACATTCCTAGGGGTAGGAAGTTTTTCAATCAATTCCACCTTAGCTTTATCAACTTGTATGCCTTCTCTTGAAACAATGTGCCCAAGAACTATGCCTTGTGTCACCATAAAATGACACTTTTCCCAGTTAAGGACTAAGTTCTTTTCTTCACACCTTGTAAGAACTAACTCAAGGTTTTTCAAACACTGCTCATAAGTATCACCATAGACGGAGAAGTCATCCATGAAAACTTCCACGATGTCTTCTACCATTTCATGAAATATACTCATCATGCAGCGTTGGAAAGTAGCAGGTGCATTACATAGGCCGAAAGGCATTCTTTTGTATGCAAAGATACCAAAAGGACATGTGAAAGTCATTTTATCTTGGTCCTCTAAGGCAACCTCAATTTGATTGTAGCCTGAATAGCCGTCTAAAAAACAATAATAAGCACGTCCAGCTACTCTCTCCAGAACCTGATCTAGAAATGGAAGTGGAAAATGGTCCTTCCTTATCATAGCATTTAACTTGCGATAATCGATGCAAACTCTCCATCCAGTTTGGATGCAAGTAGGCACTAATTCGTTATTTTCATTACGAATTACTGTGACACCCGATTTCTTGGGAACCACTTGTGTAAGACTTACCCATTTTGAATCAGAAATAGGGTAAATGATTCCTAAGTCTAATAGTTTAAGCATTTCTACTTTTACTATTTCTTTCATATTTGGATTAAGACGCCTTTGCATTTGTCTAATTGGTTTGGCATTTTCCTCCAAATAGATACGGTGCGTGCACAACAAGGGACTGATGCCTGTTAGATCGGCTATAGACCATCCTAAAGCTTTCCGGTGTCTCTTTAGTAGCATAATCAATTGATTCTCTTGTTCTCCAGTGAGCTCAACTAATATTACCACCGGATATGTTTCACCTTCTCCCAAAAATGCATATTTTAAATTGGTTGGTAGAGCCTTTCTTCTGGGTTTGGAGCTTGAGTGTCAGATGACATTACGCTTTTTTCTAGTAGCTCCAATCTTTCAAATGTCTGTACCCAGTTTCTTATTGACATCACTGGGCTTACTTCCAACCAATCAAAAATAGATCCTATTTCTTCTCGAGTGTAATTAAAATTTGCTTTGTCCTCATTGAAGCATAACAATCTTTCCAAGGGATCTTCAATGAACTCCCAATTGGAGCTTCAATAAACTCCTGATCTATATGATCTTGTACAATGGTTTCTATCAAGTCTACTTCCACCACTTCAGACACTTCTCCTGGCTGTCTACTAACATGGAAAATATTAGTTTCAAATATGATATTGCCAAAAGACATTTTCATCGACCCATTCCTACAATTTATCAATGCATTCGAGGTAGCAAGGAATGGTCGACCTAAAATGACAGGTGTCTGATCAAGTGCGGACAGATTAGTAAGTGGTTGAGTGTCAAGGATAATGAAATCCACAGGAAAGCAAAAATTCTCCACTTTAACTAATACGTCCTCAACTATACCCCACAGAACCTTTACTGATCGATCAGCTAATTGCAGAGTTATGCGCGTGGGTTTTAATTTCCCTAAGCCTAATTGCTCATAAACTAAATAGGGTAGCAAGTTTACACTAGCTCCCAAATCAAGCAATGCTTTTTCTATTCGCTGTTCCCCTATATAACATGAGATTGTAGGACATCCGGGGTCCTTATATTTTGGGGGTGTTTTACATTGAAGAATAGCACTTGCTTGTTCAGTCATGAAGGCTTTTTCCTTCAATTTCAAACCCCTTTTAACCGTGCATAGGTCTTTCAAAAATTTAGCATACGAGGGAATTTGTTTAATCGCATCAAGTAGAGGTATATTTATTTTGACTTGTTTAAATACCTCTAACATCTCTGCGGTTTGAGCTTCCTTCTTACTTTGTAATAGCCTTTGTGGGAAATGTGCTTTAGGGATGTACTCTCTAAGTACTTCCACTATTTCATCTTTCTCCTTCACTTTCTCATTCTTATTAACTTCTGGCTTTTTGTGATCTTTCTTCTCCTCTATTTGCTGTCTCAATTCGTCTTCTTTTTCTTGATCTTCCTCTGTCCACTTAGGTTCTAACTCTTCCTCAGGTCTGGTCTATCTGGGGTGAATGGTTTTATCAATAACTTTGCCATTCCTAAGTGTCGTGACAGCTTGTACGTGTTCACAACTATAGGAAGAACCTTCAGCTTGTTTTACCTGAACTGCCGGATTTGGTTGAGGTTGAGCTGGCAACTAACCTTTTGGCGAAGTACTTAATGCTTGTGTTGTCAGGGTCAATTAACTCTTCACCTCCTCCATAGTTCGGTTATTCTGTGCCCACAGTGTTGACTGTGTGTTGATAAATTACTGAAGTGTATCTTTAGTGGACCGTTTATTTCGGGGAATGTATAAATTCGATTGTGGTGCAAAGTTCTGAGATGGTCCAGGCATGTGAAATGGAGCTTGGGGCATAGGTGGAAGTGGAGCAAATTGATATTGCTATGGGTTGCACTCCATCATTCCTCCAAGGTTGATTATATCCCTCAGAATAAGGATTTCCCCTTTGATTTGGTCCTCTATAAGGTTGACGAAATGGATTGACAGCATGTACAGGAAGTTCAGTTTGCTTATGATTTTATACCCATTCTTTAGCTAAAGACAAGTCTGGGCAATCTTTAAGTTGATGTGTTTGACTATCACACATGTCACAATATACCATCGCCACAGGTTCTTGGATTATTGGTTTTTCATTTTTAA
>JAVXUM010000030.1:7011659-7022875 GCA_035590655.1 Pouteria glomerata
GGTGGTTGGGATTGAACTTGAGTTTGATTTTGATATTGCTTGGGGAAGGTATGTGAAGTGTTTGTGTTGGATGTTTGCCCATATAAAACTTCCTTGAAAGCTGGGACAGTTGGACATTCATCCGTGCTATGGTCTGACACATCACATATGACACATTGCACTTCCCTCTCACTCACCATGTTCACCTTTCTAGTCTCAAGTAACTCAACCTTCCTAGTGAGAGCAGCTATCCTAGCACTCAAATCATCACTTTCATTTAACCTCAATCTCCCACTAGGTTGTGCCTGAATTCCCCTAGACTCTAACTGTGATGGTGGTGTGACTTCCCAAGACTTGGCATTTTCAGACAATTCCTCTAAAAACTCATAAGCCTCCTCTGCAGACTTATCTAAAAATTGACCATTACTCATGGTACCCACTAATTGTTTGAGTTCAGATGACAAAGAATCATAAAAGAAACTGCACAGACGCCAAATTGAAAATCCATGATGTGGACATGCATTACACAAATCTTTAAATCTCTCCCATGCATGAAAAAATGTCTCTCCATGTTGGCATGCAAAGTTCATGATTTGTTTTTGCATCATCAAAGTTCTGTGAGTAGGAAAGTATTTTTTCAAAAATTCAGCTTGCATTTCTCTCCATGTGCTAATGCAGCGAGGTCTCAAGGAGTTAAGTCATATCTTGACCTTATCCTTCAAGGAGAATGGAAATAAACGCAACCTCACAGTGTCTTCACTCACATTTTGATCCATGCATGTCGTACACACATCCTCAAATTCTTTCGTGTATGTGTATGGATTTTCCAAATCCATGTCGTGAAATGTGGGTAGCAATTGTATGGTGCCAGGCTTAAAAGTGAAATTCCTCTGATTTAGAGGAAGAATGATGCATGAAGGGGTAGCTTGTCGCATGGGGTGCAACAATTTTCTCAAAGATCGTGCATCTAATGGGACAACCGCCTCAAGGTCATCTTGCCTATTTCCTCCCGCATTCTCCATAACGTGTGCTAAATCAGTGGAAACAGATGATGATGATGATGGTGTTGGTGATTGTGGTTCAGATGATGTAGATGATGAAGTCAATGAAAACTCAATAAATTCTTTGGTGTTTTGATTTTGTGGATGCAAAATAGACTGAACTACTCTACCGGACCTAAGATGCATACACAAGATGCAACAAATGCACAAGCACAAGCAATTTTATGAATGCTTACTACCACTAGCCTATTTTCAATCAAAATTCAAAAGAGTATGGAACGAAATTATCCAAAAGTGCGCAATTTCATCGTTGGAGATGGTGGTGAAGATCAATCTGGCCAAAGCTTCCCAAAAAGTCCACTCACCGTTGCTTAAGACTCCCCGACAATGGCGCCAACAGTGCTTGCTCATCCAATTGTATATTTAATATTGGCTCGACCCCAAGTGCAGGGTGTCTAGTTGAAGCACAATAACCGGTAAGTACTGAATCGTGTCCACAGAGAGTCTTAGCAAATCAATGAACAAAACTAATTTTGGAAAAGTTTTAGGTGTAATTTGATCTCACAATAAACGATAAAGACTGGTTTGGTTTTGAAATTGGTGTGTTTGTTTGAGGAAATTGTTTAGTTAAACAAAATTGTAAGAATCTTGGATTCAATATAAGACCATGGTGAATTATATATAATTTCTAGGATTTATCCACAGATGATTCCCTGAAAATTACATTAAAACAAATCAAATTTAAATTGACTGAAAATTAAGTACAATTCATGGTGGAGAAATTTAATCAAACACTTGGAATGCATAATCTATAGACTATATATATATGCAATCTGAATTTAGCATTTATCATACTATTCTTCATAAGGGAATATGATAAATCTAACCATTATCACATATACAAGGTCCATAAACAATACAAGCCAAACATCAAATCAGAATTTCAACTCCCAAATCAAAAATGGATTCAATTCAAAGATAGATTGTTCACATAAAATCAAGAAATCTGGCATTTAATTCAAAATCTAGAAATGTATATACAATTCATCCATGAAACTTACATTGAATCCAAGAGAAAGAACTGCTCACTCATAAAGAAAGACAATATCCATGAATAAACACTGATGCTATTCATTTTCTGAACAAAAATTCAATAGAAATGTATCTAGATCTATTTTCTCTCTCTAACTTCTCTCTCTACAAACTAAAAATTAATTAACAGAAAATGTATGTAATGAAAAAGCTCTTCTCAGTCGATCTCACTGTTGTTTATATACATGACAAAACTAATGTACCAACCTACCCTTGCCAATCAAGTTGAATTACAAATTTCAGAATACGCAGATTGGTTCAAACGAATGTTCGAACAGAGACTTGGTTCAAACCAATGTTCAAATAAACTTTGTGGACTTGGAATTTTTCTTCAATTTGAACTCTGCAAAGCTTCTGTTGATCTAGCCATGGTTCGAACAGAGCATGGTTCGAACACATGTTCGAACCAACTTCTCAACACTTAGCTTTTTCTGACTCTTTTTCCAGCTTCACGTTGTTTCAGTTTCTGTTGATTGAACAAGTGTTCGAACAAGGTGTGGTTGGAACCAGCGTTCGAACCTCTTTTTCTGGACTTAGTCATTTCTTCAAGCTCTCACTTGCAGTAGTCTCTGTTGATCGATCAAACGGTCGAACAAATCATTGTTCAAACTAGTGTTTGAACCAACTCTTCTGGACATAGAATTTTTTTTTTCAGTTTCAGCTACAGTTAACCCTCTGTGGTTCGAACCCTCGTTCGAACAGCTTTCTGATTTTCTGCCTTTTAAGTCCCAATTTCTACTCTTTTCATTCCAAAATACCTGCAAGTCACAAGAATTCATATTAATACACTAAACTTCATTTTTCTATCTTTTTAACACCTGAATCCTCTTATTGATCCTCAAGTTGGAGTTAATGGTTGTACTTTTTATGGTACAATCAAGGACCATGGAACAACAATCCAAATATCTAGGTTTACCTATTGAATGGTGAAGATCAAAAAGAAAAACTTTAACACACATAAAGGATAGATTATTACAGAAACTGTAAGGATGGAAAAAAAAACTTTTGTCACTCTGGTGGGAAATAGACTCCCATCAAGTCAGTGGCCCAAGTTATTCCCGCCTTCCCTATGATGTGTTTCAAGTTCCCATCCACTATCTGTCATCAATTTAATGCTGTTATAAGGAAATTTTTGTGGGGTGGAATTGATGATAGGAACAAGATAAATTGGTGTGTGCAGCAAAAGTGCTAAAGCTCAAAAATCTGAAGTAGCCTTGGCTTTCAAGATAAGGAAAGCTTTAACTTGGCCTTTTTGGCAAAACAATTTTGGAGAATGCCTAAAAACCCTAATTAGCTATGGGTTAGACTCTTAAAAAGCATCTATTATCATAATTCTAATCTCCTTTATACTCAAAAAGATTACAGGCCCTTATGGATTTGGTCCAGTCTTTGCTAAGGCAAAGATCTTTTAAAGGCTGGGTTAAGATGGAATATTGCTTTAGGGCATTCAATAAATATTTTGGATGATTGCCAAATACCCATTTCAAACATGTTCCCAGTTCTCTCCCCAAAGCCAGACAATTGCCCACTCTTTCTTGTAAATAAGCTAATCATTAGTACTTGTCACGCCCCTAACATAATTATTCGAGGGGAACTAATAAAAGTAAATAAAACCTGTACCAAAGTCTATTCACAATATCATAATCACAATCAGAGCATCTAACAATCGTCCCTCATTCCCATATGAAATAAATACATCATAATACATCGTCATCATAAATATAAATGTAGCTACATCCCGGTGACATTAGCCAAAATTTACGTAACCGTAACAAACATCCATATCGGGCCCTCATTCTTGGCCACATAATTAATACACCAATAACTAAATTCTCATTGAAGAGAATACACACAATTATTATTATCCACAGTATAGACCAGACTTAGGCCACTCATGCCTAAGCTGCCTACGTATCCTATCTCGGGAATCAGGTCTCCGTAGTTTCTAATTTAATATCTATTACTCATAAATAATTCATTATCATTATAAATAACCATCTCAATTTCTCAACATGTAGCAACTTCCATGCAATCTCAAGCAAAAAATATGATGGAATGCAATGCCCATGCATATTCATAATCTCCATTTATTTTAACCTTATTCTAGGACGGGTGACACTTAGCCAAGTACTTAGGGTTACCAACTACACCGTTTTCAGCGCTGACGGTAAACGCATATACATCTCATATAATATCACACGTGGGGAACCGTGTTACACCCTCATGGTGTGAGATTCAAGGGAACCGCGTTACACCCCCCTTGCCATTCCGTTAGAGAACCGAGTTATACCTCTAGTCAGGCATCTGCTTAAGGTAGGCATCTGCTTATTCCAATCAGGTATGACTAAGGAGAACCAAGTTACACCCTCTGGCCCTTTCTGCTAGAGAACCAAGTTACACCTCTAGTTGGGTATCCGCCTATCCCAAGCAGGCATCTGCTTATCCCAAGCAGGTATTCGGCTGCAGTCCAGAGAAATCTCAAATTCTATATCTCCTATTAATATCCTAACTCTACATGACTAGACTCTAGTCATATTTATCGACTGGAAATCATCTGATGTTTACAAAATCTTATTTTCTCATTTTATTTAAAAAGAATCCCATCAATACATACAACCCGTGCCTTAGCACGTTAACATACAATCATGGCCCCCCTCGACCAATGCATAATTATAACACCACTGGATGAAGCCAACCCCAGCCCCAATGCTCATGATATGCTCAATCATGTAATTAAACATTTATTTAATATCGAAATATATTCACATTTATCTTCATCATAATTTGAAATCCATTTCATGCTTATAAAATGCATATAAATGAGTTCAGGGCCAAAATCAAGTATCGGAGAGGTCAAAACTAACCAACCCACATAAAAGGGGTCTCGGCGGTCCGAATGCCCCCTGAGACAGTCTGGACGCCCGAGACCCGGAAATCCCTTCTAGTTCGTTTCACTTCAATCAAAGCTCAATTTTTGTCTAATCCAAACCCCGATTCAACTCAGAACTCAAATAGAAAAATTTAAACACTTAAATATCATGTTTCTAAAACTTTAATTTGAGAAATAATTCAAAACATACAAGATCTCTTAACATAATGCATATATAAATACACAGACACATATATGTACATATATATATCATTTTTTCTACAGTCAACCAAATCTTGCATATATATGGATACAAAAATGATCCATACGATGTCTAGAACACGAATCTAAGTCCTACCTACCTCGAATATGAAGAAAATTGGATAAAAATGGAAGAAACCATTTTGGCCTTCGAATTTTAAACTCTGATTTCTCCCGTCTCACTTCGAATCTCGTGAAACCGACTGCACCACGTTGATCATGGCATCGAGATCTCCCTAAATTGACTAATCTCCCATGCTAAATCTCCCTATCTTATCTTTTTCCCTCTCTTCTCTATCTCTTCCTCATTTATTCTTCCTCTCTATATGTGTCGAACGAACCAAGAAGAAAAAGAAATAATCAATAATCAGGCCCTTGGCCCAGTTTGTACAATCCAATATCACCTCGGGTCAAACCCGGTCCAGTAGAATTACCATAACTCAATTCAGTTTAAATTAAAATACATCATCATTCTAAAATATCACAAAGATATCCCAATTTAAAATATCGGGTGTTACAGTACTCGTCAGTACGAACTCAATAAAATACAAAGTCTACTCTTAGAAGAGGAAACTAAAACCATCTCAATCATCCCTATCTCTTGGAGAAATGAATCAAAAGATGAGTTCAAATGGCACTTTCCTAAGTAAGGCATTTACACTATCAAATTTGGATATCATATTGCCACCAGGAAAAAGGGCATCTGTAAAGTCGACCTTTGCTCTTCTACTGAATATTCATTAAATCTTTAGAAGGCCTTGTGGAATATCAATTCACTTTCAAAAGTAAAGTACTTCATTTGGAAAGCTTGCAAGAATATCTTTCCAACCAAGTCCAACTTGGTCACAAGGAGATGCTCCAAAGATCATAGTTACCCAATCTATCACACCGAAGTCGAATCCATTAAACATGTCTTATTCAGATGCCCTTGGACCAGAAGAGTGTGGTTTGGATGCAATCTCACCTACAAGGTAGACCTATCCAAGATGACATCGTTTTCAAGCCGATTTGAAGCCACTTTAGCTGCTCTGGAGCAGAACCTATCAAAGGATCATATTTTTTTCTACAGGGGTGAACCTTTGCTGGAGCATTTGGAAGACAAGGAACAATTGTGTATTTAATGGGATCTCTCCCTTCCCTGTAGACACCATCCGCAACGCCTTATATGCCACTAATGATTATCTAGGAGCTATTTTAGCAGCAAATAAAGACAACTCCCAATCCTATTCAATTTCGAGGAGCCCCTTTGGCAACCACCCTCTAAAGGTCAGTTAAAATTTAACTGTGACGGGGCTTATTGCTCTAAAAATCAGGCTGCTGTCTTCGCCATCATTATTAGAGACTTAAAGGGAGCAACATTGGACATTAATTCTGGTCGAATTAGAGTTCTTTCAGCTTTAGCAGTTGAAGAATAGGCAATTCGAGTCGCTTGCTTTATGGCCAAATCAAGGGAGCTAAAAGATGTTATTTTTTAAAGTGACTCCTCTATAATTGTCTCTGCTCTTAAACTTCAGCTCTAGTTATAGACTTTGGGAGATATCCTCTATCCTTAATGACATCCTTGCATGGAAGACTTCTCAAAATTGGTCATTCTCATGGTGTAAAAGGACAGCAAATGGAACTGCCCATCAGTTAGCCTCCAATTGTTTAAGGGGTTCTTTCCCTTCACGAAACTCCTTCCTCAACTACCCTAAATGTCTCTCAGATATTTTAATGGGGAAAGCTTTTGTTTCCAACTAGTTTTCTTAATATAAATTCTCTTTCTGTTTAAAAAAAAATTATATTATTATTAATTTTACTAATTTAATATTATTATTCCTATTTGAATTATAATAATAGTATTTTAATATTATATTAAATTTAATTAAATTTGTGAACTATCATATAATTTATAATCTAAAAAATGACGTAAATTATTTTTCTAAAATAAAATAAAATTTTATTTTAAATAAAAATAGATAAAATTTTTTTTACAAATTTGATTAAATTTAATGGATCTAGTGAATTTTATTCAACAATAAAACCTAACAATAACAATATGTTAATAAAGATATATATAAATAATGCTATAAAAAATGGCATTTTACAGAACATTTACAACATACTAGTACTTACAATTACAGCCCAAAAAAACAGCATAAAAAAAATTAAAACAGCCCTACGAGCCCTACTAGCAATTACCAAAAAAAAATTAAAAATAAATAAACAAATAAATTACATTTAATTAGAAAGGAAGAGAAAAATTACACAAATCAAAAACACAACCCACTGACATACAACAGGTAGCAAACAGCAACAAGAAAAAAAAAAAATTAAGAAAGTTACATTTAATTAAAAAAGAGCAAATAAATGAGAAAAACTAACAACAAATCCCAGCAAACTGGCATAAACAGTATAGACATATATATATTAAAAAAAAAAAAATTGGATAAACTTACCTAACAAAGAGAGAGAAGATTGAGATGTAGATTGCCGTCAAAATCAACTAAAACAAACTCAATATCTTGCAAAATAAATAAATAAAAGAAAACAAGATAGTAATATATATACATAGAGAGAGAGAGAGAGAGAGTCGAGGAGAGAAGAAGGAAGAAGAAAGACTTTACCTACTCTGGCATCTAGTGACAACTGATTTGGCGACGAGAGGCGACAATGGCAGAGGGGCGGTGAGGCATGGGAACATAGGGTGGGAGAGAGAAAAAGGGAGAAAGGCAAGAGAAAAAAGAGATGAAGGGAAAGAAAAAAAAAGAGAAAGGAGAACATAGCAACCACTTGAAATAGTCGCAAATATTCCATTAACGAATTGCTAAAATGGTTATTTGAATTTTATCATTGCAAATATTATTTGTTGTAGAAAACTAGCTATTCCAAGTTTGACAATCGCCAAAAGTAGTCGCCAATAGAGTATTTACGATCACTTAAGTTTTTCCAGTGCAAATGCATATTCTTTTAGTAGTGATAGGTATAACCTTATCCAATTGTTAAGTCGGTGTACTATATGAAAACATAATTCACATGATTAATAATAATTTCTAATAGCTAGATTGCTTAAAGAAACATATTAATATATTAAATTAATGTATTTATGAAAACATAGTTCACATGATTAGTAATAATTTCTAGTAGTTAAACTATTCTTGAAAGACACATTAACTTATTAATTATGTTTATGAAAACATCATTTAAATGATTAGTAATAATTTTTAGTAGCTAAGCTATACTTAAAGACACATATTAACATATTAAATGTCTTTACGAAAACATCATTCACATGGTTAGTAATAATTTCTAGTAGCTAAAGTATACTTAAAGACACATATTAACATATTAAATGTGTTTATGAAAACATTATTCACATGATTAGTAATAATTTCTACTAGCTAGACTATACTTAAAGACATATATTAAAGTATTAAATATGTTTATGAGGACATAATTCACATGATTAGTAATAATTTCTAGCAGCTAGACTACTCTTAAAGACACATATTAATTAACATATGAATCTCACGAGGATATAGATTCAATGAATGTTAGTCTGTTTCTCCTAGGATAGAATAATGTGTTTGATATAGCTAGATTGACCTATCTAGGTCTTTCCCTTTACAAAATATGGGTGTCCCCTGGGACCCTCATTTCCTCAAAAGGATTGGCATATATAAATTTATAAATTTTATTTTAGATTTTTAATGGGGACAAATTTACTTGTGAATATATGGCTATTAAATTTACATAAAATGCATTTAATTCTAACTTCGATCCAATTTTAATACGTGAATTCCACGTAAATATTAACTTAAAGTCATCGTTAGAATCATAAATTCCAACAGATGGGAAAAAGAAAGGTTTAGGAAGATGTAGCTGTTGTGCTAGTCACAAACACCAAAGCCATGATGTATGAAAGGAGAAGATGGTGTCAAAATGTTGGCCGTGGATAGTTTAGTTTGGTCACCATCCTTTTCCACCTTTACAACTACTGTACATCAATATCTAGAAATAGATGACGTACGGGAAAAGGTTGCAAAGCCCCGATATCATGAGATGAGGAGCATTTATTTTAAATTAAATTTGTAAATAAAATTATTTATATTGTGTTTGATCAATGTAAAAATGAAAGATTTTTTTCGTTGTTAATTTTAAAATTTTAAAAATTAATCAAAATATGCTTAAACTAATTTAGTAAGAGGCACTAATAAGGAGGAAAAGACTTGAAAACCGAACTAATTAGAAGGGTAAGTACGCATCTTTGAATATACCATCCCAATTCACCCGAGCAAGATATAACCCAAAATATAGAATAAGTAATGTGCAATGTCAAACACTAGGTGAATGGATCACTTTGGAGGTATGTCAATTTCCTACCTCTAATTCTTGTGCAAACATGTCCCTGAAGTAAAAGATAAAAGACGTTGTATCCCATCAATAACAACAACTAGGGAAAATTTTTTCTTCCAAAGTTATAAAAATTAGAATAAAAATACTGTGACAGTGTCATTATGATAATAAAAGCATATTATAATAAATTATTTATTTCAAAACAGTAGTCCCACGTAAGAATTCTAGTTCTATTGTACAAAAAAATTCTAATTTTATAGCATTACTGATCTTAACAATTAACTTTAGTTTTTCTTTGTTTTTATTTGTTGATACCACTATCGTCCCACATCGGTTAATAGTCAGGGACTGAATCACCTAATAAGGATCTCTACCCTTCGTCTCTAGTAACGACGCGTTTTCCCAATAGAAGCAAAACTGTAAAGGTACCGGTACACTACGGGGTACGGCTACAGCCGGTGAGGCCACTGAACTCCGGCACGACTCCCAAAACCGACAAAATCAGCTAGTGAAGCCCACCGTGGGTTACAAAAAATCAGAATTAACCGTTGGCGCCGTCTGTGGGAACCGGGGGGGGCCATGTGCTCGCTGTTCCCAGTCCCTCAGTCTTTGACTGGAAGCTTGTTGATACTACTATCGTCCCACATCGGTTAGGAGTCGGAGACTGAGCCACCTAATAAGGACGTCTATTCTTTCTATATAGTAATGATGCGACGGCCGACGGGTCACTAAATCCCGACAGGATTCTTCAAATGGATAATATCGACTAATGAGACTTACCGTGAATTACGAAAAATTAGCATCAACAGTATTAGTATTATATGTTTGGGTCTAGGGGTGCATAAATACCTGAACAACCCAAAAGCAAGACTAATCGAACTAGTTTGGTTCAGTTGGACATTTGATTCGGTTATGGGTTAGCCAATTTGAAACTCGAATTGATTCGATTTTTTACTACTTTGTTTTACGAAATTTATCGATGTAATATGAACTCAAACTGATAAAATTGGTCCAATTCAGTTATGCATTTAGTATAAACACAAATCAAATTGACTTATACATGCCCCTGCTTGTTCTTAAATGCTTCTTATCAATTAAACAATAAATTTTAATAACGTATTTAGAACTCATTTGGTAATATTGTCATTTGTCTATTTATCTTTTGTATTTTCATTTTCCGTTATCATTTTTTATCTTGAAATAAAAATTAAAATTGTGTTTTGAAATATAATTTTGTTTATAATTATTAATTTTTTATTTTTAAAAAATATTTAAATTTTATTAATTTTTAAAAAATTAATTAAATTTAGTAAAATCTATTTCTTATTAATTTAATTTAGTTTAATTAAATTAACCAACTAATTTTTTTGCGAAAAATCATTTAATTCAATAAATATAAAATATATTAAGTTATATTTTAATTATATTATTTATTAAAAATAATTAAATGTAACATAATTATTATATCATTCAATTTAATAAACATAAAATATATTAATTATAATTTAATTATATTATTTGTCAAAAACAATTTAATAAAATATAATTCATATTAAATAAATAATTAAGTTAGATTAATTATTAAATTAAATTTAATTATTTATTAAAAAAATTTCATAAAATATATTTTATATAAATTCAATTAATTAAATTATAAATAATATAATTTAATTGTGATA
>JAVXUM010000030.1:7094564-7112278 GCA_035590655.1 Pouteria glomerata
ATAAAGTTGTATAATTTAATAAAATAATTATTAATTTATTTTTTTATATTTTTTATTTGTGCTAATATTAGAGAATCGATAGATTTAATTATAGTCAGTTTTTTTTTTTTTTTATATGAATACCAAAAATTTCTATTTTTCTAAATTTTAATTTGACCCAATTATAAAAATTAAAATTTTTTCTAAAATATATATTAATTGGCAAACTTATCTAATCAACTTGATATCTTTTTTACTTCAAATTGTTTGTTAATTTTAGTACATGTTTTTATTTTTTAATTCTTTATTCATTTTACAAAATTAGATTGACTTAAAAATGCTATCAATCTTAATTTCATTAAATTAATTTTTAACTGGTTTCATAAAAATAACTCAAACTAAAAATATTATTTTTGTTAATTGTAAGTTGTAATTTATAAAAATAACTCAAATACTGAATATTATTATTAATTAGATTTTCAACTGATAGTCAGCATGACTAATTTAATTTTAAAATTAACCTTAAAAAAAATTTACTCTCTATCTTTATTAGTATTTAGACACTTCCATGCCTAATTGTAAACAGTTCTTTTTATATTTTAAATTTAAAATATATTAAAAGATGCTATTATTATGAGAAGAGTTAGATTTTTTTAAATATAATTAATTTTCCTTTCAAGCCTAACTAATTATTTAAATATTTAAATTTTGTGAAATAGCTAACTAATATTGGGAATGCCACATAGGATTTAATAATAATTTTATGATTAATTTCATGAAAATGACTCAAATTAAAAATATTATTATTAATTAAAAAATATGGTACCAATTTAAATTTAAATTAGAATTTAGAAAACAAATCAATCCTAAAACTAATTTTGATCAAAGATTTGTAAAAATAAAAAAAGAGAATGATGAATATATAGAATGCATAGACGATTTGATAATAAATTTTTAATTAGTTTCATAAAAATAACTCAAATAAAAATTATTATTACTTATCATATGTGCTTTATAATATAAAACAAATGAAGTCAATATGCCCATTTAAATTTAAAATTAGTTAAAAAAATAATTACTTCTTAGCCTAATTAATATTCGATAGTTTTAAATTTTAGAAATACTAAAAATTGTTTTAAGAAAAATAACTTAATTATTATTTAAGCTTTTCCTTGTGCTCTTAATTTAATTCTATTTTTTAGTTGTACTGTTGATGATGAAATTTCAGTGGTTGCTCGATCTGATGAACCCGACCCGAGAATCCGCCAAATGCACCAGAACTAGATGGAATCCACCTGCTCGCCAAGGACATCGGTGTGGTGCCT
This sequence comes from Pouteria glomerata, assembly GCA_035590655.1. Taxonomy (NCBI): domain Eukaryota; kingdom Viridiplantae; phylum Streptophyta; class Magnoliopsida; order Ericales; family Sapotaceae; genus Pouteria; species Pouteria glomerata. The sequence goes on from JAVXUM010000030.1 coordinate 7,095,869, forward strand.
ACTAAAGACACTCCGATGCTTAAGTCAGATACAATAATCTGAAAGTAAATCGACAGAGTAACAGCCTGGTCGAAGATTGCGTACCTTTTATGGATTTGTGTACCTTTATTTATAGTGAGAGATTGGTGTGTGAAGATAAACATCGGTTGAGATATTTGCCAGATTCTTTGGAAATTTCCATGTCGTATGAGATATGATTTAATTGAATTCTTACCGTTTCGGGAACACATTTCCTAATGATATGCTTTCCTTCTATAAATGAGGCGTGAATCTCGGATTAAATAACTTCTATGTGATCTTCAAATCTCCTCCTAAGCTCGGACCTTTCATTGGTATGAGCTCAGATTCTTACCGAGCTCGAGCTTCTTCCGAGCCCGGACTGGGCTCCAAGACATCAGGTCCACAAGGTACCCGAGTCCTGACATAACCTTGGGGGTATTTTTGGGATTTTAATGGGGTTCGAGAAATCTCTATCATTAGATGCCCCCAAGTCCTTAGCCCTGCCTGCAGGGTTAAGGACTTAAGGTGGTTGAGCCTATCTCCAGCCGCGCACGCATTTAATGTCTCGCAGTTACTCATGATTGCCCGCCGCGTAATTTTGTGGCGGTTGGTGTTCCGACTGCATTCTGATTGGGGTTTTTAAACTCACGCTGCGGGGCGCCTCGAAGCTCCACCGTTGATTATTATCATGCGTCAGGATCATATACGTAGGTTTTCAACAAAATCCCCATTTTATCTATTAAAGGTTTCCCGGGCACAACTCTCTGCTTTCTGTTTTCCCTTGTCTCAATTACTGTATCGCGAAGCTATTCTCAAGTTCTTTCTGGTACGTTACTGTTTTCCTTGATTTTATGCTGCACTTCTTCAGTCATTTCCTGTGGTTTTTTTCAAAGAGAGCACCGATTTCCCCAAACACAAGAGTTTATTCTAGATAACGATTTCACGTGGTCCGTAGGCACTTTCTTGGTTTTTGAGCATTATTTGTCTAGGCTACAACCCTCAATCCTTCCTTCTACTATACCTCCGCGTCGAAATGTTGTCATGTCTTCTGAGAGCGATTCTTCTTCTAAGGGGGATGCCACTGGGTCCGCCCAAAATTTGGCCTCCGGTTCCCAAGGTAGTCCTAGATTTTGGGATCCTGCAGAACTTGATTGCAACAACATTTTTTCTATTATCAATAAAAATCGCTTGAAAAAGATACTTAAGTCATACCAACCTCCCAAGCATCTATCATACCATTGGCCGACTCCCGACGACACGGCCTATTCGCCAGTTATGGCCAGGGCCGTGACGGTTTATGAAGCCGCGCTCTCCAGCGGCCTCCGATTTCCCCTGGCCTACCCTATCAGGGAGGTCCTAGCCAAGCTAAATCTCAACCCGGCCCAGCTCACCCCCAATGGGTGGAAAATCCTGGTAGGCTGTGCCGTGATTTGAAAGGCCACCACCAATGAGCACATGACAGCAGATGAATTCCTATACCGCTACAGGGTGGTCGAGGCCGGCCATGGGTGGTACTATTTTGCTGGCCGGACAAAAACGCTTAACCTGGTGATCGGTTACCTCTCTTCCATAAAAAATTGAAAGGATTATTTCTTTTTTTTGCATGAAGAGGGGTGGGAATTCTGCCCTTAGGAGACAGATGAGGATAGGAGGGTTCGTTGCCGCCTATCTTGGGGACGCCCGTCCAAGGAGGGTAAGTTCTTATATCTCAACTTGTCTTGTTAGATCAATGTTGTCTAGTGTTTTAACCTCTCTTCATTTACCCTTTCTCAGCTAGAGCTCGCCCTCAGGTTTCCAAGGACCAACTTGAGCGTTTCAAGCTTGTGCGAGAATCGCCTCTTCATCACTTTTCTCTTTTGCTGACCGCCGAAAGTTTAACCGAGCATATGCTCGGCCCTGAACCCTCTTTAGAGGCCCTCAAGTTTAAACGCGAGAGGAGTGAGTGGGTTTTTTCTGCTTAGATATATACTTACTGACCTTGTCTGATATTTTATTTATTTGGTACAGATTCCGATCTCGACGTTACTGACTTTTCTGCCGAGACGATGAAGTTCAACAAGGAGCGCTTCCAGAGCTCAGGAATGAGGGCTTCCGGCTTGGAGTCTCAGTTTCGTAAGAAGCAGAGGTTGACCGATGCCAGCACATTTTAGGAATGGGTGCCTGATCAGAATCAAGATCAGACACCCATTTCTGGCCTTATTCGCCGTCCCGCGGCCACTACGGGTGCCTCGGGGGTCACACCACCTGCCTCCGTTCTCCATGTTAGTGCAGAGACTCCAGCCCTTCCGTCTAACGTCGTGGACGACGTGGGGCTGGCGGTCCAGAAGATGCAGCAGGTCCTGACCTCTGCTGAGTTGAGGCGGGTCAGAGATATGTCTCATTCCGATCTAGCAAGAGGCATCGCCCATGATTTGGCCAAGGTAAGATTTTTTTTTTTTTTTTTTGCATATTTACTCACTTTGTTCCATTTCTTTTCAGGTGATGGTCTTTGCCTCCGAGCTCAGGACTCGGTTCTTAGAGAAGAGCCAGAGTGCAGCGGTGGAGCTCTCCAAGAATGATTATCTGAGTAAGAAGGTGCTCGATCTGGAGGCCGACTTGGAGCTTTTGAAGGGCAAGATCGGCATCTGCGAGACAAATATCCAGATGGCCTCCAAGGCTCGTGACGATGCCGTTGCCTACGCCCTGGAGGTCTCGAACTCACTGGAGGCCGAGAAGAAATCAAAGGCCCAGGCCCTCTAAGAGATGGAGAGGCTCAAAGATTGGGCTGAGATGAAGAAGGTAGAGGCCATCGAGGCCTTCAAGGAGGGTGATGATGCCCAAACTTGGCTAGCGGCGACCTACGTCGAAGGGTTCAAGGACGCCAAGAAGGAAATCCAGGGGTTACATCCCGATCTGGGCCTTTCTGCGATCGTGCCCTTGGGAGGTGTCTACGAGGACGAGGCATCCCCGCCACCAGAGGGTGGTGTCGGGGCCTAGTCTTAGGCTTTAGATTTCCCTCCTGTAACTTTTCTAATGAATATGATGGATTGTTAATATGTGCTGCTCTTTCTTATTTACTTTTGTAAACATTCTGACATCAATGAAAATGAGGAAGACTTTTCTTTTTTGTATAGTTATCTTCTTGCTTGAACAGGTTATCTTGGCTTCAAATCACTTATCGCAATCATTTATTAATATGTATTTGTATGTGAAATAAATAAACAATCAATCTTAGGTGAATTTGTACCTTTTTAAGTTGTTGCTCGTGTTGCCACAAGTGTCTAGCCGCTCTCTTAGCCCGACCTTTCTTCTTACAGGCCTTGGACGTTAGGTTTTCATGGTCTCTAAATAGTGAACAAGCTCAGAGCTTGGTCGTTTTCCTTTCGGGTGCGAGGGCGCTCAGTGTTTGCCAACCACCAGATCGGTTTTGCACTTTGGGCGCGAGGCCGCTCGTTACTGGCCGATCTCCCAGATCGGTCTTATCACTTGGGTGCGAGGCCGCTAAGTAGTGACCGAGCTCGAAGCTCGGTCACTTATCTTTTGGGCATGAGACCACTCAGTGATCGAACTTGGAGCTCGGTCACTTATCTTTTGGGCGCGAGGCCACTTAGTGATCGAGCCCAGAGTTCGATCACATATCTTTTTAGGCGCTAGGCCACTCTTTATTGGTCGATTTCCCGGATCGGTTTCAGAGTTTGGTCGCGAGGCCTAAGTAGTAATCAAGCTCAGAGCTCAGTCACTATCTTTTGGGCGCAAAGCCGCTCATTACTGGCTGATCTCCCAGACCAGTCTTATCCCTTGGGCGCGAGGCCGCTCAGTGATCGAGCTCGGAACTCGGTCTTTTGGGCATAGGGCGGCTTAGTGATCGAGCTCGGAGCTTGGTCACTTATATTTTCGGGCGCGAGGCCGCTTAGTGATCAAGCTCGGAGCTCAGTCACTTATATTTTCGGGCCTGAGGCCGCTCGTTGTTGGCCGATCTCCTAGACCGGTCTTATCCCTTGGGCGTGAAGCCGCTTAGTGATCGGCTCGGAGCTCGGTCTTTTGGGCGCGAGGCCGCTTATGCACTCAGGTTCAGCTTCCCGGCCTCCAACAATAAAGCAGAGTATAAGGCCTTGATTGCCGGGCTCCACTTGGCTCTTAGAATGGGGGTAGATCACATCAGAGTCCGTAGTGATTCTCAGCTCGTTATTGAGCAAGTCGAAGGAGAGTTCGAACCTCGAGATGACAAGATGGCTGAATACCATGAAGTGGCCAGAGACCTGACCAGGAGATTCTCCAGTGTTGTGCTGGAAAGGGTGCCCAAAGAAGAAAACGAATAGGCGGATCAGCTGGCGAAAAGTGCTTCGTCCAAAGAAAATCCCGGAGTGCCGGTTGAAGTTTTGGAGACACCGAGCACCAGGTCGGCGGTAGTCATGCAGATTGAAGTGGAAGCAGCTTGAGCTCGGCCCATAAAGGAATATCTAGCTGAGGAAAGCTTGCCAGAAGACCCAAATGAGCAGAGAAGAATCAAATACCGAGCCACGAGATACACTAATCCACGGGGTGCTATATAGGAGGAGTCAGACCATGCCCTTACTGAGATGTGCGAACGAAAGCGAGGCTGAGTACGTCTTACGGGAGATCCATGAGGGAGTATGTGGGAATCATTCTGGGTGGAGGTTGTTGGCCAAAAAAACCCTCCGAGCCGGGTATTACTGGCCGACCATAGAAAAGGACGCTTCGGGGTTAGTGAAGAGGTGCGACAAGTGTCAAAGGTTTACAAACATTCCGAGGCTACCTACACAAGAATTAACTCCGGTCCAGAGTCCCTGGCCATTTGCCCAGTGGAGAATTGACATCGTAGGGCCGTTACCCCCAGGAAAATGGCAGAGGAAGTTCGCCGTGATCGCCATTGACTATTTTACAAAATGGGTGGAAGCTGAGGCCTTACCGAACATCACAGAGCAAAATATGAGAAAATTCTTATAGCAGGGGATCATTTGCAGATTCGAAATTCCTAAGGTCGTAGTGACTGACAACGGTAAGCAATTTGAAGGGAGACACTTTAACGAGCTCTGTGAAGAACTCGACATCAATCACTACTATTCCTCCCTAGAACATCCTCAGGCCAATGGGCAAGTGGAATCAGCCAACAAGGCCCTCCTCAAATTATCAAGACCAGACTAGAAAAGGCTAAGGGACTATGGGCAGATGAACTACCAAGCATATTATGGGCCTACAGGACAACAGAACGAACTCCTATGGGGTACACTCCCTTCTCCTTGGTGTACGGCACGGAAGCAGTAATTCCGGTTGAGATCGGTCCCAAGCTCAAGGGTAAAGCTCTTTAATCAGGAAGCCAACGAGGAAACCTTGGCGGAAGAGATCGATCTTGTGGAAGAAATGAGGCTCTATGCGACAGTAAAAATGGTCGCTTACCAACAGAAAGCCAGGCAATACTATGATAAAAGGGTCCGACCGCAACATCTGAAGGTCGGGGACCTGGTACTTAAGAAAGTCAACCAGTCAACTAGAGATCCTCGTGAAGAAAAACTCGGACCAAACTAGGAAGGCCCCTACGTCGTTGATTTGTTTACAAGGAATGGAACCTACTGGCTGAAAGATATCACTGGAAAGAGATTACCACACCCCTGGCACGAAGAGCACCTAAAATTTTATCATGTTTAAGTTTTATTACTTCGAAATCTAGGATATTGTGACTAAATTACAGTTTTAAGCGGTTTATAACTTTGCGTTTAAATGTTTTTCTGTCTGGAATTAACCAATTTTGTAGTGTAAGACCAGTCTGGGAGATCGGCCAACAACGAGCAGCCTCGCGCCCGAAAATATAAGTGACCGAGCTCCAAGCTCGATCACTAAGCGGCCCCGCGCCCAAAAGACCGAGCTCCGAGCTCGATCACTGAGCGGCCTCGCGCCCAAAAGATAAGACCGGTCTGGGAGATCGGCCAGTAATGAGCGGCTTTGTGCCCAAAAGATAGTGACTTAGCTCCGAGCTCGATCACTACTTAGGCCTCGCGACCAAACTTTAAAACCGATCTGGGAAATCGACCAATAAAGAGTGGCCTCGCGCCCAAAAAGATAAGTGATCGAGCTCTGAGCTGATCACTAAGTGGCCTCGCGCCCAAATGATAAGTTACCGAACTCCAAGCTCGATTACTGAGCGGCCTCATGCCCAAAAGATAAGTGACCGAGCTCCGAGCTCGGTCACTACTTAGCGGCCTCGCGCCCAAGTGATAAGACCGATCTGGGAGATCGGCCAGTAACGAGCGGGCTCACACCCAAAGTGCAGAACCGATCTGGTGGTTGGCAAACACTGATCGTCCTCGCACCCGAAAGAAAAATGACCAAGCTCCGAGCTCACTCACTATTTAGAGACCACGAAAACCTAACGTCCAAGGCCTGTAAGAAGAAAGGCGGGGCCAAGAGAGCGGCTAGACACTTGTGGCAACACGAGCAGCAACTTAAAAAGGTACAAATTTACCTAAGATTGATTGTTTATTTATTTCACATACAAATACATATTAATAAATGATTGCGATAAGTGATTTAGAGCCAAGATAACCAGTTCAAGCAAGAAGAGAACTATATAAAAAAGAAAACTCTTCCTCATTTTCATTGATGTCAGAATGTTTACAAAAGAAAATGAGAAAGAGCAGTACATATCAAAAATCCATCATATTCATTAGAAAAGTTACAGGAGGAAAATCTAAAGCCTAAGACTAGGCCCCGGCACCACCCTCAGGCGGCGGGGATGCCTCGTCCACGTAGGCACCTCCCAAAGGTACGACCGCAGAAAGGTCCAGATCGGGATGTGACCCCTGAATTTCCTTCTTGGCGTCCTTGAACCCTACGACGTAGGTCGCCGCCAGCCAGGTTTGGGCATCATCACCCTCCTTGAAGGCCTCGATGGCCTCTGCCTTCTCCACCTCAGCCTGGTCTTTGAGCCTCTCCATCTCTTGGAGGGCCTGGGCCTTTGATTTTTTCTCGGCCTCCAACGAGTTCGAGACCTCCGGGGCGTAAGCAATGGCATCGCCACGAGCCTTAGAGGCCAGCTGGAGATTTGTCTCACAGATGTCGATCTTGCCCTTCAAAAACTCTAGGTCAGCCTCCAGATCGAGCACCTTCTTGCTCAGATAATCATTCTTGGAGAGCTCCACCGCTGCGCTCTGGCTCTTCTCCAAGAATCGAGTCCCAAGCTCGGAGGCAAAAGACCATCACTGAAAAGAAATGAAATAAAGTGAGTAAACATGCAAAAAAATATTAAAAAAAAAAAAAAAGAAAAATTCTTACCTTGGCCAAATCATGGGCGATGCCTATCGCCGGATTGGAATAAGACATATCTCCGACCCGCCTCAACTCAGCAGGGGTCAGGACCTGCTGTATTTTCTAGACCGCTAGCCCCATGTCGTCCACGACATTAGACGGAAGGGCTGGAGTCTCTGCACTAACATGGAGATTGGAGGCAAGCAGTGTGACCCCCGAGGCACCCGCAGTGGCTGCGGGACGGCGAATAAGGCCAGAAATGGGTGTCTGATCTTGATTCTAATCAGGCACCCATTCCTGGAAAGTGCTGGCGTCGGTTAACCTCTGCTTCTTATGAAGCTGAGACTCTGAGCCGGAAGCCCTCCTCCCTGAGCTCTGGAAGCGCTCCTTATTGAACTTCATCGTCTTGGCAGAAAAGTCAACAACGTCGAGATCGAAATCTGTACCAAATGAACAAAATATTAGACAAGATCAGTAAGTATATATCTAAGCAGAAAAAACCCACTCACTCTTCTCACGTTCAAACTCGAGGGCCTCTAAAGAGGGTTTGGGGCCGAGCATATGCTCGGCTAAACTTTCGGCGGTCAGCAAAAGAGAGAAGTGATGAAGAGGCGATTCTCGCAAGCTTGACACGCTCGAGTTGGCCCTTGGAAACCTGAGGGCGAGCTCTAGCTGAGAAAGGGTAAATGAGGAAAGGTTAAAACACAAGATAACATTGATCCAACAAGACAAGTCGAGACGTAAGAACTTACCCTCCTCGGACGGGCGTCCCCAAGATTGGGGGCAACGAACCCTCCTATCCTCATCTGTCTCCCAATGGCAGAATTCCCACCTCTCTCCATACCCAAAAAAAAATGACCCTTCCAATTTTTTATGGAAGAAGGGTAACCGATCACCAGGTTAAGCGCCTTTGTTCGGCCAGTAAAATAGTACCAACCATGGCCGGCCTCGACCACCCTGTAGCAGTACAAGAATTCATCTGTCATCATGTGCTCATTGGTGGTGGCCTTCCAAATCACAGCACAGCCTACCAGGATTTTCTACCCGTTGGGGGTGAGCTGAGTCGGGTTAAGATTTAGCCTGGCTAGGACCTCCCTGATAGGGCGGGCCAGGGAAAACCAGAGGCCGCTGGAGAGCGCGGCTTTATAAACCGTCACGACCCCAGCCATAACTGGCGAACAGGCCGTGTTGTCGGGAGCCAGCCAACGGTATGATAGATGCATGGGAGGTTGATATGACTTAAGTATCTTTTTCAGGCGATTTTTATCGATAACTGAAAAAATGTGGTTGCAATCAAGTTCTGTAGGATCCCAAAATCCAGGACTATCTTGGGAACCCAAGGCCAAATCTCGGGCAGACCCAAGGGCATCCCCCTTAGAAGAAGACTCGCTCTCAGAACACATGACAACATTTCGACGCGGAGGCATGGTAGAAGGAAGGATTGAGGGTTGTAACCTAGACAAATAATGCTCAAAAACCAAGAAAGTGCCTACGGACCACGTGAAATCGTTATCTAGAATAAACTCTTGTGTTTGGGGAAATCAGTGCTCTCTTTGAAAAAAACCACAGAAAACGACTGAAGAAGTGCAGCATAAAATCAAGAGAAACAGTAACGTACCAGAAAAAACTTGAGAGTAGCTTCGCGATACAATAATGGAGACAAGGGAAAACAGAAAGTAGAGAGTTGTGCCCGGGAAACCTTTAATAGATAAAATGGGGATTTTGATTAAAACCTACGTATATGATCCTGACGCATGATGATAATCAACGGTGGAGTTTCGAGGCACCCCGCAGCGTGAGTTTAAAAACCCCAATCAGAATGCAGCCAGAACACCAACCGCCACAAAATTACGCGGCGGGCAATCATGAGTAACTGCTAGACATTAAATGTGCGTGCGGCTCGAGACAGGCTCAACCACCTTAATTCCTCAACCCTGCAGGTAGGGCTAAGGACTTGGGGGCATCTGATGATAGAGATTTCTTGAACCCCATTAAAATCCCAAAAATACCTCCGGTGTTGTGTCAGGACTCGGGTACCTTGTGGACCTAATGTCCTAGAGCCCAGTCCGGGCTCAGAGGGAGCTCGGGCGAATATATAAATTTTAATCAAGTAAGCCCACTTTCAGAATCCAAGCAAGTGAGTCTCTTTTCGAATTCAGAACCCAAGCAAGTAGATTTCTTTTCAAAACCCAAGCAAGTGAGTTTCTTTATAAAACTCTTAAGTTCTTTAAAATTTATTAAAATAATATGCCACAACTCTAGTACTTATAGGTAAAAAAAAAAAAAAAATAATGGAGTTGTATTGTTTTATCAATATTGGACCAAAAAAACCAAAGTTTTGTGAATGAGAAAATAGAATAAAAAAGGGTGAAGAAAAGAATTTTCAAAATAATTCAAAAATCTATAACAAAAAAAAAAAAGTGAAATGACAAGTAGTAAGACATGTCACATATGATGAGAGTGGAGGAGATAAGAAGAGAGAAATTACATTGTTTTAATATCATAGTATAGATAACTGGTCAAAATGGGCCTCCGTAAAACTCTAATTAAAAACTAGTCATTACCGTTAGTTGGATGAGACTCCCAGCGAGCCAGCTAGCATGATACTCTAGTACACCTCTACACTACAGTTCAAAACCCACAATCTCTCAACCTTCTATAAGTTCTTTGTGTGCAACGACCCATGCTCTAACAATTTCTACCTTGACAAATACTCACCCTTAAGAAATTATATACTACAAGCTTCACCTTCAACACACAGAGGCTGAGTTCCTCTCCTATCTAACGGTTGGAGGCATGATGTTGTGTCTCTATTGCAAGGAGTTTGCACGAGGGAGTATATGCATTAAACAAATATTTTAATAAAGTGAATATTCTAAATTAGTTAACTGCTACTCGTGTCAAATCCAACTAAATTTTATAAATAAATTGTTATAATTCAAAAATAATGTAACAATTACATATTAATTAAAATCTATTGTTATTCACATTTCTTTAATAAATATACATTACCATTTAATAAATATTCTATAAGCTCGGAAGTTTCTTTATGTTAGTTTAAACTAATACTATTACCTTTTCAGCTTATTAGTAGTTCATCTTCCCTTATATGCTTTTACAAATGATTGTTTTATCTTAAGATAAATAAACAAGTCCTTACTTCTAATGACCGGTTTGGTTGATTTATGAACAAGGTGGGATAACATAATTTCTTTCATATATTTCATGTTTAGTGTATATATATATATAATCCTTCATTTTAACGTTTGAAAAATATTGTTATATGTACATATAGTAGATTCTATATTACCTTATAAAAAGATTAATTAAATAAATTAAAATTATCATAGTCCAAATTATAAATAATTCTATTAAAATATGGCCAAAATCCTGGTTGATGATTAACTTAAATTTTAATACAAATATTCAAATAACGTTATTTTTGTTATTTTATTAATTTTCTATGCACCATCTTGACTCCGATCCTATTTGCACGAAAGGACGTACAAATTATATCCTATTATATTCAGTTATATTTAATTATCTTATTTTACCATACGTACCCGATTGTTTTATCTCAATTATCCGATTCGAAATGTTATAAATTAGGCACACAATCTTAAATCACACAATTCTACAAAACAGGGTATAAAAAAGAGAAGAGAAAACGGAGACAAAAGATTTACGTGGTTCAACGATAAAGTTTATGTCCACGAGCAAGACACAAAAGAAAATTTTACTATGATGAAAGAAAGATACAATGCGTCATATAATTTTTTTAAGAACCAAGAAAACTCTAAAACCCAAATTCCCAAAATACGAATATTTATACTAGTCAGTGGTGGGCTTTGGGCCTGGGCCTATCAGCCCATGCCCTCTGCAACCACCATAGACTTCTAAAAAATATCCATACGGGCTGCACCGCGAGACTTTCGGATCAAGTCATAATTTCGGACCCAAGAATAGAAGTCACAATAACAAATCTTCACCTTGGCTTAAATTCTCTCTATCACCAAAAATATGAAATCATCTCAACACTCTGTCTTGCCAAAAGCTCTTAAAAGGGCATTACTGAGCACCAACAACACCAACTAAGTCTAAGCAATGCCTAAACTTGTTAACAGGGACTACCTTAGTCATCATACTTGCAGGATTATCATGTGTAAAGATCTTCTGTATGCCAACTGAACCCTGTGATACAATATCCTAAATAAAATGATACCTGACATTAATATACTTAGTTCTTTCATGATGCATTTGATTCTTACTGAGATGAATTGCACTCTGATTGTCACAGAACACTACTGGCTTATTTTGTATCAACCCAAAATCACTCATCAGACCCTGCAACCACAAAGCTTCCTTTATTGCTTCTGCCAAAGCCATATACTCAACTTCTGTGGTAGAGAAAGCAACTGTAGCTTATAATGTTGCCTTCCAACTGATAGCAGTACTAGAAAGAGTAAACAAATAACCTGTAAGAGATCTTCTTCCATCCATATTCCCTGCAAAGTCTGAATCCACATAGCCAACAACTGAATTCCTCATCTTGGTTTTGTCGAATGTCAAACCAACATTTATAGTGCCTTTCAGATACCTCAGAATCCATTTCACTATCTACTAATGCTCTCTCCCAAGAGACGCCATGTATCTACTCGCAACACTGACTGCACGTGAAATATCAACTCAAGTGCAAACCATAGCATATAAGATATAACCCACAATACTCGAATAAGAAACTCTCGACATATGCTCCATCTCCTCATCTATCTTTGGTGACATGTCTACAGATAATTTGAAATGGGCAGCAAAAGAGATCGGTATCAGCTTTGCATTATCCATGTTGAAACGCTAAAGCACTTTCTCAACACAATTCTACTGAGACAAGAAAAACTTTCCAAGACTTCTATATCTGGTAATCCCCGTTCCCAATATCTTCTTTGCAGCCCCTAAATCCTTTATTTCAAGCTCATCACTCAACTACTTTTTTAGCCTTTTAACATTAACCATGCTTTTAGCAGCAATAAGCATGTCATCTATGTATATTAGCAAGTAGACATAAGAATCATCTGAGAGCTTTCTATGATACGCACAACTATCATATGGGCTACAAGTATAACCATTACAAACCATGAATGTATCAAATCTTTTATACCACTGCCTAGATGACTGCTTCAAACCATACAAAGATTTCTTTAGCAAGCAAACATGATCTTCCATACCTAGAATGGCAAATCCCTCTAGCTGACACATATAAATTTGCTCCTCTAACTCCCCATGAAAGAAAGTTATCTTCACATCTAACTGTTTTAAGTTCTAAATCATGAAGAACAACCATAGCCAATAAGGCTCTGGAACTGTGCTTCACAACTAGAGAAAACACTTTATTGAAGTCAATGCCTTCTCTTTGAATAAAGCCTTTAGCCACCAAGTGTGCCTTATATCGAGGTACTTCAACCCCTGGAGTGCCTTCATTTTTCTTAAAACCCCATTTACAGCCTACCACTTTTTGTCCCTTTGGCAATGTCACCAGTTCCCAAGTTTGAATCTTGTGAAGAGATTTAATTTCTTCACCCATAACAACAACCCACTGATCTGCCTCTAAACTAGAAACAACTTCTTTATAATTACTTAGCTCATGCACATCAATTGTCTCAGCAACAGACAAAGCATACGCAACTAAATCTGCACATGCATATTTCTATGGACAGCTGATCTGCCTTCTCTCCCTACCAGTTGTAATGTTATACAACTCATGCTGCTATTGCTCAGGTGTATTCTCTCCTTGATCAAGATCTTGCACCTCTAGCTCTCTGGTTTCTGCTTCAGCACTAGACTCCACTAGATCTCTGAACTGAACTGTTGAAGAATTAACCTCAGGCTCCACTTGTTCTCTGACACCATGATCTGATTCTGCTATTGACTTCTCCCTCTGACTATCTAATAAAACAGACTTATTGAATGTCACATCCCTGCTAATAATTAATCTTAGAGACTTTGGATCATTGCACATAACCTGTAGCCTTTCACTCTAGATGCATACCCTAGAAATATACATTTTCTTGCCCTCAGTTCAAGTTTACCATTTCTCACATGAACATATGCAAGGCGACCAAACACTCTCAGCTAAGAATAATCAGCAGGTAAACTAGACCAAACCTCAAAAAGAATTTTACACTCAATAGCTGTAGATAGAGATCGATTAACCAAGAAATAGGCTGTATTAATTGCTTCAGCCCAGAAATCCATTCCCAAACCTGAATGTGAGAGCATGGTTCGTGCTTTATCACAAAAAGTTCTATTCATACGTTCTGCATTGCCAGTCTGTTGTGGTGTTCTTGTGCAAGTGCTATATCTCACTATTCCTTCATTACTGCAAAATACATCAAACTCACACTTGTAAAATTCTAACCCATTATCGGTTCGAAGACGCTTGACTTTCTTTTCTGTCTGCTTCTCAATCATCATCTTCCAGTTCACAAAAGTTGATAAAGCCTCATCCTTTGTTTTAAGAAAATACACCCAAACCATCCGAGAGTAATCATCAACCAAAGTCATGAAATACCTGGCACTATTCTCGGAAGAGATTTTGTTTGGACCCCATAGATCTGAGTGAATATAATCTACTGTATCTCTAGTCTTGTCTATTGCCTTCTTGTTAAACTTCACCGTGGTCTATTTGTCAAACACACAATGCTCGTAGAAAGCCAATGATTCTGTCTTCTGTCCGTTCAACAAATTCTGTTTTCTCAAAATAAATAATCCCCTCTTACTTATGTGACGAAGCTGCCAATGCCATAGCTTACTATGACTCTAATTACTACTTCCAGATGCTGCTGCAACTTCCCCTGAAACTGTATTACCCTGAAGAATATGCAATCCTAAAACCAAACTTCCCTTTATAAGTACCATAGAGCCCTTGCACACTTTGAGAACTTCAATTTCTACATAGTATTTATATCCATGAGAATTAAGTGTCCTAAGAGAAATCAGGTTCTTCCACCAATTTGTTATAAACCAGGCATACAATCTTGAATCACACAATCGTAAAAACAAAGTATAGAAAAGAGAAGAGAAAATGGAGACAAAAAATTTATGTGATTCGACTATAAAGTCTACGTCCATGGGTAAAACACAAAAAAAATTCTACTATGATGAAAGAAAGATATAATGCGTCGTACAGTTTCTTCAATAACCGAGAAAGCTCTAAAACCTTAATTCCCAAAACATGAATATTTGTACTAGTTAGTGGTGGGCTTTAGGCCCAGGCCTATCGGCCCGTGCCCTCCGCAACCATCACAGACCTTCAAAAAATTTTCATCTGGGTCACATAGCGAGACTTTCGGATTAGGTTATAATTTTAGGCTCAAGAATATAAGTTACAATAGCACGAAACAATCATAATTTTAAGTTAAGTTTGGAAAAAAAAAAAATTATTTATTTATTTATTTGTAACTATCTACTGTTAACCTTTTATATGTTTGGGAAAGAAAATAATTAATTTTTTAATAATTAACTTTTTGATTTTTTGTTAATTTAACATTTTTATTCTTCAAGATTGATAATAAATTTAAAATGTAAGATGATAAATTTAATCATTTAAAAAAAAAAAAACCAAAAAACTAATAATTAGTAGCTCTTTTTTTCCTAAATGATATGTCTTCTCCATTTTTTTGTACTTTTAATAATTTTTAAAATTTTGTTTGGATAAATAATTTCTTAAATAATAATGAGGCCATATTCGAAATTACTTTTGATTTATCGTGAAAGTAAAAATTAAATAAAAATATAAGAGTGAAAAAATTTAAAATAATTAAATTAAAAAATTGAATAATTAATGCATATATTTTATTTTTAATCTATTAAAATAAAAATATTTTATGAGATTTTATACTTCCCACCCCTTTTGCGTTTTTTTTTTCTTTTTTTTTATCTGATTTTTCCTTTTGTATTTTGTTTTCTGACCAAACTCCCAATATAAAGTCAACCAATTCAACAATATAAAATTCCACTACTTATCGTGCTTGTTAGAAGTATCAAAAAGTACTTTAAAAAATAAAAAATAAAAAGCAGTCAAACTGAAAAAAAAAAACATTTATGTAACCCACCTACTACTCATTGAGGGACTGAAGTGGAAGGTTAGGGCCCCATAAAAGATTCCCCCCGCTTCAAAGACAAAAAGACCTGGTTGGTGGGTCAACCCTGTGAAATTTTCAAATCCTCCAATTTTTCTTCTTTGAGGAAATAATTGCAACAATTCACCAGAGAGACATCTGTTCCCACTTATTCCTTCGCTGCTGCAAAGCGCAAAAACAGACGCAGGCCAGGGTTGGAATGGTGCTCCGTTTCTCACTAAAAATCGAGAGAAGAAAAGTGTCAGGCACTTGGGGTTTTACAAAATAAAATAAAATAATATAAATTTTTATAAATACGTAATTTAAGATTATAAAATTTAAATTTTATACTTACTACACAAAGTCCGAGACTGTAAATTTTAAATTTTCTACTCACTACCAAAGCTCGAAACATTAACTTTTTATTTTATACAATTCCAAACACATCCACCTTACTTCTCTGTAACACTCTTTGAGCTTTCTAGCCCAGGCTCAGCCCGGAGTGCATTTCTTGGTTTTTTTTTTTAATTTTATTTGTTTTATATTTTTTTTTTATGACTCAAGTAACCATTAAAGAATAAATATAAATCTTACCAGTTATAAAGGATACACGTAAAGATGGCATATAAACTTAATTATAAATATATTTGAAAGCACAGATTTATTAATCTTGTAGAACAATTATAGCATATATATATATCATCTACAAGTTAAATTAGAACTAATTCATAATTTTTCTTTTATTTTTTTGTACTTATAAAAATTGTTTTTTTTTTTAAATAAATACCTATTTACTTCTTTTATATTTTTTTAATTTAATAGAAAATAAAATAAATTTAATTTTTTCATCTCAATTTTTTTTTTTATATTTTGTTCCTTTCACTCTATAAATTCAGATTTCATACATGCCCTTGATGAATTGAGTTTGCATCCTCTCAAAATATGGAGAGAGTTGATTTTGTTTATTCTCGATCACTCAAAGCAATGTGCCCATGTGAACCAAAAACCAATCAAAGGCAGGGAGGACACTGAATCAACAGTTAGCCATTGATCC
>JAVXUM010000030.1:7173372-7185314 GCA_035590655.1 Pouteria glomerata
CATTCTTGAATAAACTTAGTCATTGAGAGACAATCATAACTAATTCGATATATAAATTCATATTAGAGTAAATTATAGGTATGGTATTCCGGCTTCATTGGGTTCAACGATCAACCCAGGCTAATTGCTGCAGTAGATTTTTTACTTCAACTCTTGATATATTTAAATGAATGACTTAAATTTAATTAAAATGAACTTAATTGAACTTATAAATTTTATTTGACTAAATTTATAACTCATGATTTAATTTAAATTATTAATTAAGAGGGTAAGTTTAATAATTATAAAAAAAATTAAATTACTGATTAAGAATTAACTGTAGTTCCAAACCAAATCTCATCATCTAAATTGGGTTTCTGTTAGTATTTATTAGTCTCCTTAAACGAGACAGTTGGGTATTATGTTCACTTTTCCCGTTTCATCATCTTCTAAACTGAGGCTCTATTTGGACAGGCAAAACAATATCAAATTTTATTAAATTTTAATTATTTTTTATAATTAAATTTTAATATATATTACCTTTATATTAAATTAATTATATTTTTATTATACTTTTTGTCAAATCTTTTTTCTTCCAAACAACTTCTGGGTGTCTGTTAGTATTTATTAGTCTCCTTAAACGAGACAGTTGGGTATTATCTTCACTTTTCCCTTTTCATAAATGATTTAGGTACACTTCACTTGGAATGAAATTTCAATATCTTCTGGGCCTTTTAGCTTACTAATTTTTACCCGAATAATAATAATAATAACTTTTATAATTTTTTTTCGAGTTTCTCTATTAAATACATCTTTAATTTTTACAAATTTTTTCTATTTTTTTTCAACTTTTACTAATTTTTTCAATTTACTTTAATTTTTTTTAATTTTTATCAATTTTTTTTCAATTGTATCTAATTTTTTTTTTAATTTTTACAAATTTATATGAAACACCTAACTAATTTTTAAAATGATAGGTATTAATATATGGTGCAAAGTTGTTATTATTATTATTAATTTTCATTGTGCCAGAGGGCCCCTTGACATCCTAATAAAATTGATTTTTTTTTTAAATGTGTTAATTAATAGGTGTAGGACGTCACGTCACATATAAGAGGTTATAGAAGCACATTCACGTAACTTTGGATTGGTTTAGAGTTGTATAAAATAAGAAGTTAATGTCTCGATTTTTATGTGATAAGTAAAAAATTTAAAATTTATAGTCTCAAGTTTTGTGTAATAAATAAAAAATTTAAATTATACAATCTCAGATTTTGTGTTTATAAAAATTTATATTATAAAATCAATCAATTATTGATTGAAAGGTTTGCCAGGATAACAAAAAAGTTAAAATAAAAAAAAAAAAGTAATTCAACGCCCTTCCCCCTCCCGAGGGGGCCCGGGACAGAACAAATGAAATGGTTCCCAACTTTAGTAGTTAGAGTACGAAATGTTAAAAATAAAAATAAAAGCATAATTAAATTACTAGTGCCCATAATGATCCATTATGATATAAAGGGGGTGTTTGGGGTCTTAAAAAATATTAAAAAATTTTTAAAAATTTTTAAAAATTTTAAAATTCTCTACTACTTTTTATATATTCACATCTATTACAATTTTAGAAAAAAATTGTATAACTCGAGTTAGATTAATAAAATAGCTGTAAATTTTTTTTTAATGTGACCACCGTTATCTAAGTTATCAAATAAGACCCATTGTCAATATTTTTTAAAAAAATTTAAAAACCATTCCGATGGATTTTAAATCTGTTTCGACTGATTTCTTAACTTTCTATCAATATTTTTTACTATTCATATCTGAGAAACGTGATTTGCCACAAAATACTCAAATATCACTCAAACTACGTTTTTTATTGCTTTCGTTGTTTTTCGTTGCTCCAAACACTCCCAAAATATGACGGACCGGATGACAACTATAGTAGATCAAGGCAATATATATATTTAAAGGTAGTTTTATACAAAATAATTTTACACTTTTAAGTTTTGTTTTTCAAAGAAAAGTTTGCTTCTTTTCATATTTAGGGTGCGTTTGAAGTATTAAAAAATAATTAAAAATAATAAAAAAATAGTTTGAATAAGTTTTTGTTATTTTGGCACGCAAATAACAAATCATATTTTTCAGAGATGAATATTATAATTCTTTTCTAATTTTGCGTTAGAATGTTAGATAAGAAAATTATTTCTACGGAATTTAGAGGTCCATTCTTACAGATTTTAGTCATAATTTTTTTAAAAAATGTTAAACTTTTTGATTTTTGTGTTAAAATATTAAAGAAAGAAACCGTTCCGACAGAATTTAAAAGTCTGTTCTAACGGATTTTGGTTAAATTTTTGGATAGTTATTAAAAAGTTTTTGAAATTTATAGAAAAATTATTGATATTTATGAAATTGTTATTAGGAATTGTAAAAAATTTATTAGAATTTGTAAAAATTTATTAGAATATATAAATATATATAAATTTATAAATATTTTACAAAATATAAAAAGTATAAAATATGTTGAAAAATTTTAAAAATTTTCAGGACGCTCAACACACCCTTAATAGAGGAGCCCATCATTACTTCATTAGTTGTTAGCTTTATTCTCTCTCCATTGGTTTGGTGGTGACAGATTTTTCATGAATATTTATTCAGAAAGTTGTTGGCCCGCCAAAAAGGTTTAATCTTCATCACCTGTCCCAGCCTAAACTCAAATTCTTTGGACGGCCACACGTGGAACCAGTTTAAAATTGATATTTTTAAATGAAAGTGACGGGTAGGTTCCTCCGCCAATTCCTTAGGCCGACTTTTGGCATACCCTTTGAAATCTATCGAGTGCGGCAAATTGCTTGCTTAGGTCTGCTTTATTGTATTTGGAATGGTACAAAATTATATAAATCTGTAAAAATTAATACCTCGTCTTTTATATGATAAATAAAAATTTTATATTTTATATTTTCATAATTCGTATTTATAAAATTTTATATATATATTTTTTTTGAATGCCAAATGATGCCAAAGTCCCATTTGGGGCCATTGATCGACATTGGGCTGACTTTTTACATTCCGGATTTTGGTTGTCAATGGGCTCAATCCAGTTTAATGTTTCCAAGATTTATTTTAGAGCCTGTTTTAGTTCAAGTAGCAATAATATATATATATATATGCAAACGATTGTTTAGCATATTTTAATGCTTCATTAAAATTACTATATCTCTTTATAGTCTCTCTCTCGAATAAAGAACAGCCTTTTCTAAGGGTAGCTAACACTGTATGGTCATCATTGAGGCATATATCTTCACCAAAAACTTTTCTGTTTAAATGACTGAATTCCATAATTATGGATTTCTTACTTTTATGCAGTCACAAGTTAGCCATTGATCAATGATGCAAGGTTTTGTCCTTCAGTTGTCGTTATAGCTTCACTGAGAAAGATTCCAGTCTAATCCTTCTTCATGCCTGATTGCCAATGCAATTTAATCCAAACAATACTTTGAAACAAATTTATTTTTGATATTCTTTAGCTTTATGGTTCATTTCGTGCATTTAGATGTTTTAGGAAAGCTAATGCACTAAAAACTTTCACTTGAATGAATTAAACATGAGGCATCATATTTGCTTTGCTACATGCATATATATGAAGATGACTTAGGTAATGATCAGTAAGTTAAGTGATTTACATAAAATAATATATATATATATGTTCTAAAAAGTGTAGACAATTGAGAAGGGTCCTAAAAGCTTTTCCATAACTTGTTCATCCTTTGGTTTCGTAGCATTTTTTGAGTTGGATTGGACTGAAATTTGTTCATATTTACCAGCATGTTTTTGGGCTTTTGAGGCTTATATTGCATATATGAAAAACAAGTTTCACGATGCCTTTTGGTTGTGTGTGGATAGCATGGAACATCACTAATCATCAGTTCTTTCATTCCAGAAGCTACTGAGACCACAGGATCAAAAAATAATTCGGACAAAACAGGACACACTGGAATGGTCATTGGCATTACAGTTGGGGGTGCTATTCTTCTATTGGGATTAACTCTATGCTTTGTATGGAAGAAAAAGAAAACCCAGGCGGCGCGTGAACAAAGGATAGAGTATAGAGGTACTAGTTAATGAGCTTCTACTATCGGCAGTAATAAATTATGTATTGGTATTCTACTTATCTTACTGAACGATCCTACACTAAAAAAATCAGGTCCCCGAGAGAGAAGTGAAGACCTTTTGATGAACGAAGGGGTTATCGTGAGCAGAAGAGATTGTTCAGGAGAAAGAGCAGATGAATTAGAGCTACCATTATTTGATTTTAGCACTTTAGTAACTGCCACAGGCAATTTCTCTGATGAAAATAAACTCGGACAAGGAGGTTTTGGCATTGTTTACAAAGTAAGTTCTTTGTTAATGGAGCAAGACTTTCATGTTTTGAAATCACAAAGGCATAATTAAGAAAATACTAAACATATTTCACAATGATTTGGATGAAAATGAACTAATAACAGGGCACGTTGGTGGAAGGTCAACAAATCGCAGTGAAGAGACTCTCTAAGAACTCAGGACAAGGAATTGAGGAGTTTAAGAATGAGGTTAGGTTGATTGCAAGGCTTCAACATAGAAATCTTGTTCGTCTCCTTGGCTGCTGCATTGAGATTGAAGAAAAGATGTTGATATATGAATACATGGAAAACAAAAGCCTGGACTTCATTTTATTCAGTTAGTCCCTCAACCTATATATATGAAATTTTGATGGTTATTTTTAGAATTTTTAAGAGAATAGAGTTTATTCATCTCATTTTAACTCAAAACATCTGTTGTAGATAAAGATAGATGCTCAATTCTTAATTGGCAAATGCGCTTTAACATCATTTGTGGGATTGCCCGTGGCCTTCTTTATCTTCACCAAGATTCGAGATTTAGAATTATCCACCGGGATCTCAAAGCAAGTAACATTCTCCTTGATAAAGAAATGAATCCAAAAATTTCAGACTTTGGCATGGCAAGAATTTTTGGAAGAGATCAGATGGAAGCAAGTACAAGGAGAGTAGTGGGAACATAGTAAGTACCATATAAAAATGGGTTTTGAGGTAAAAATTATTTATCATTACCTTATGAATACTAATTTATAAATATAATGCAGCGGTTACATGTCTCCAGAATATGCAATGGACGGACTTTTCTCAGTAAAATCAGATGTTTTTAGCTTTGGTGTTTTAGTGATGGAGATAGTAACGGGGAAGAAGAACCGAGGATTTTATAATGCGGACCTGCAACTCAACCTCCTTGGACATGTAAGTCAGATCATTTCCCCTCCATCATGACATCTTCGATTGTTTTAGTAATCCTAATGGAAAAACAAAAATGTACTAAAATGGTGCAGGCATGGAGGCAATGGAGAGAAGGGAAGGGGTTAGAACTAATTGATCCTTCAATCGATAATTCGTATTCCCCGGGCGAGGTATTGCGTTGTCTACAAGTTGGGCTATTGTGTGTTCAAGAGCGAGCTGAAGATAGGCCAACAATGTCATCAGTAGTCCTTATGTTGAGCAGCGAAACAGCTACTTCAATGCCCCAACCTAAATATCCAGGTTTTTGCCTTGGAAGGAACCAGCCCGAGACAGATTCATCGTCAACCAAGCCAGACGAATCATGCACGGTGAACCAACTTACGGTTACAATACTAGATGGTCGGTAGTAATTAATTGGCTTTGGTGTCAATTAATCTGGTATAATTTCATATCTCAAGAAGCTGGGATTTTTTCTTTTCTTTTCTATTCTATTCTGTTTTTTTTTTTTTTTTTTCATATATATATATATACTATTAATTTCTTGTCAATTTTGTGAAAGGGTAAAGAACTTGTGGAACAAATATATATACAGGCTTTTGATTTACATAATTCACGAAGTAAATAGAATTTCAATTGTAAGTAAGATCAGGTTGTTTTTCCTTCAAAATTAATCACTATAACTGCTTTTTTTGGCATGTGTTAAGTTTATGTTTTGTATTATGACAATTTGTGTTCTAAAATTATATATTTGTATTTGCATTAGAGTTAGAAGCGAGTTTTCATGGTCGTTTGTTTCTCAGTTCAAAACTTGAGGGAAAATAATAACCATTCTAGAAATGACACTTGAAGGACGCTTGAGGTGAGCTTGAAAGCAATTCCAGCGACTATGGCTTGAAGTCAGTTCAAACGCCCAAGATTTTAGTTTTGGCACTTGAAAGGGGCTTAAGCAGGTGAAGATCTAGGAACCCCGCTCGAAGTGTACTTGAAGGGTGCTCGAGCGGCTATCAGAATTTTCTCACAGATCTGAGTATATTAGAGTTGATTTGTTTGCTGTTTAGACTATAATTACAAAGAATTAATATTTTGAGGCTTATCAGAAGAAGGATTGCTAAGGAAAATAGGTGGATTTTCTATAAGTTGGTTGGATTGTTAAAAGATTTGGTTTCCCATACAGCAAGTTGGATTTGATTTCTCTGGAGATTTCTTCTATGTGATGAGTCATATTGATGAAGAATAGGGCAGCCGAAATTCATATTATTTAGAGAATTCTTATTTGATAGAGTTTTAATTCATATTCTTGTGAGATTATTCATTGGAGAGTTCGCGGATTTATTAAAGAACATTGCCCACAACATCTTTAACGTTCTTGACGAAGGTTGAGCACTTATAGTGTCTAGTAAATGATGTTTGAAGATTTGGTGGGGTTTAGCCTAGTTGGAGAGCAAAGGCAATCCCATGGATTTGGTGAATCGCAGGCTCAAGCGAGCAACGTGGTTCTTCCTCTAGAACCACTTTGTTTGATTGGATAAATCATGCCCACTAGAAGGTTAGGATGCATTTTTATTTACAATCTATTGATAACCATGTTTCGAACATTATTGAGATTTTCTAGGCATAATCAATGAGTTGGTGGAGGTCACCATATTCCATATTGACAAAATGTAAATGTAACAAATAAAAGAAATAAGATTTTTTTTTTTTTAAAAAAAAAGGAAAACTATTGTACTATGCAAAGTAAACTAATTAACATTCAATCAAAATTACATGATATGCAAATGTGATATATTACAATGCCAAAAATAAATAAAAAACTACTAGTAAAAAGAGTAAAAAGATAGAGAAAGTTATCCAAATTTTCATTTGACGTCCTCTGAGCCGTGAATGTTGCGCCCACTCTTGCTTTTTCCAGCAACAACACCAAAGTTTTACTTGTTCTTGCCCAAATGAATAGGTTACTTGCAACATAAAACTAGTGAAGTGTCAAATCATATCCATAAGACACTACAGGAGAATGGAGATATCTCAACCGCCAAAAGCGGTCGAGAAAGGCCGAGTAGCAGTCGAGAAAGATATTTATCGATCGCCAATTGACCACCAGATTACGGCAGGCTAAGCTTGGGTTGAGATTGTTTTTTTTCGACCGCCTCTAAGCGATCGACAAAAGTTCTGACCGCCACTAACAGTCGACGAAAATATTAGATTCAGCCTTTCTCGTTTGCGTGAAGGTGACCTTTCTCGTCTGCCATGGGGCGGTTGACATAAGCTTTTCCCAACCGGTTCGTAGCGGCCGACATAGACTTTTCTGGACCAGGGCTGTGGCAGTCGACAATAGCCTTTCCTCAACTGGTTCCTGGCGGTCGACAATTGTATCTATTTCTTTTTTTTTTAACATAAAAAAGTTTTGCTATAACATTCATATATGTTATAAAACCTGTATATATATTATGCACATTCATATAGCAAACTCTGTCTTGTGATTAAACTTGTATATATATTACAAAAAATTTAAATTTATCTAATAAAATAAATCATTTTCATAAACTAAGTTACAAAACAATTTAATGGCAAAAGATTTGATAACAAAACAATGTCTTTTTGTTCTGTGTCGACATCAAAACAATTTCATCACCCATCAAACCTGAAATTAACAAATAAGTTAAATTAAAACCAATTATAGTGTATGAATTTAAAATTAAACTCATAAATGTAAATGTCCACTCGAACTTACTCGAATCCAACAATGGTTGGCCATCCATGACTCGGATTCAAAGAATATTTGTTTCAGCGGTCTCTAAATCAATTAGACCTACTACCCATGAGGTTTGGTGCCTAACGGACCCAGTTTGCTCGGTTTGAGATGTTAAAACCGAAAAGTAAAACGTTATAAGTCTAAGTGTCAGTGTTAACCTACCCGGAGCCATTCCGGGCCATCTGTGACTCCGATTTGAACCCCGTCTATTCTAGCAGTCTCTAAATTACCTAAACCCACTACCCATGAAGTTTAGTGCCTAACGGACCCCATTTGCTCGGTTTGAAATGTCAAAATCGAAAAGTAGAACGTTATAAGTCTAAGTGTCAGCATGAACCTACTCGGAGCCATTCTGGGCCATCCATGGCTCCAATTCAAACCTTGTCTATTCCAGCAATCTCTAAATCACCTAAACCCACTACCTGGGAAGTTTGGTACCTAACAGACCCTGTTTGCTCGGTTTGAGATGTCAAAACTGAAAATTAAGACGTTATCAGTTTAAGTGTCAGCGTGAACCTACCTGGAGCCATTCCGAGCCATCAATGGCTCCGATTCAAACCCCGTCTATTTCGACAGTCTTTAAATCACTAAACCCACTACCCGTGAAGTTTGGTGCCTAACAGACCCCGTTTGCTCGGTTTGAGATGTCAAAACCAAAAAGTGGAACGTTATAAGTCTAAATGTCAGTGTTAACCTACCCAGAGCCATTCTAGGCCATCCGTGGCTCTGGTTCGAACCCCGTCTATTCCAGCAGTCTCTAAATCACCTAAACCCACTACCCATGAAGTTTTGTGCCTAACGGACCCCGTTTGCTCGGTTTGAGATGTCAAAACCAAAAAGTGAAAGGTTATAAGTCTAAGTGTTAACGTAAACCTACCCGGAGCCATTCTAAGCTATCTATGGTTCCGATCCGAACCCCGTCTATTCTAGTAGTCTCTAAATCACCTAAACCCACTACCCATGAAGTTTGGTGCCTAACGGACCCCATTTACTTAGTTTGAGATGTCAAAACCGAAAAGTGGAACTTTATAAGTCTAAGTGTCAGCGTGAACCTACTTGTTTGTTCCAGCAATCTCTATATCTTAAACCATATACGTTGACATAAATTAAATGTTTATAAATAACTATATACCTCATGCTAACTATAACTATGTTTCGAAAGCCGGAGAATTGTTAACGTCTCCCTCCTACAGTTAAGAGTTTAAACTTTTTATTATCGTTTATTGCAATGAAAATAAAATCAAAAGAAAAATGAACATTTCAAACATGCTTTTATGTTACCTGAGGTCAGCATTGAATATCACGAAACTTATCACGTAGCTGATCTAACAAATGTGAGATGCGTTGCTCCATCTCAACACGTACCTCTTGAAGCATCTCAGCACGAACACTAGAACAGATCTCTTTCTGGAGCTCAGCTCGTAGCTCCTCTCGAATCTCGACACACAATTGCTCCTGTGCGTTTGCTCAGAATGTGTCAAAGCGCTCGGCAACAAGACGCTCGATCTCCTCCTCTGCGCGTCTCTGTGATGCTGCAGTAGTCGCCGCTCCAGCTACCTTCCGAATCACAGACAGGGGTACGCCGAAGCCCACCCTGTGCATGTAGTCGTGGCCATCCTAACCCACGACCTCGGCATACACCTTGTCCCACGCCTTAGGATCGTCACGCTCTGCCACTAGAAGCTCTGCTAGACGGGTCTGGATCCTCTCGATGGTGGCTTGAACATCAAAGTGTCCGGGGTTGCATATCCGCTTGAATACGCGAACTCGATTAGTGGGAATCCTCTGTGCCTGCATCTGCATTCCATTGTGATTTGTTTTAGCTATCAAAACTAATTATTTAACTTTGCAAAGCAGGATAAACGAATATATATCTTAAGTAATAAACTACTATATGATTTTAGACCTCATGGAGTATATCCTGAATATGCTTGCCTCCAGTAGTGTGTGGTGTTCCAAGGTTAGCACGATTGGCTGAGTTCATAGCTGCCTCAACCTACAACGAATAAGTAGAAATAATTAGAAATATTGATGACTATTATATGAACGACAACATGTGAGTAAATTATAAACATTTTGTATTATACCTGCGCTGAGTCACTCAACCAGTACGTTACGAGGTCTGGCCACTGCTTCGGAACCACACAAAGAGGACATCTCTATAGGATGTATGAGGATCCTGCGAAAGGCATGAAGTATTTCCTCTTCACGATACACTTATGGTTCTTCCAAATCTTTTGGCACTTGGCCATACAAACAGGCCGAAACTCAAGAAGATAGTCAACTATGTTATCCTAATCACAAAATGAATATTATATGTTAGTGACCATAAGTAGCAAGAATAAGTTCAATGGATATTTATCCTAACATTATTTCTCACCATCACCTCCTGCCATATCCGGTCTAATGTCTTGACGGGCACAGCTGCTCAATCCATGGTAGACAACGGTACGAGATGTCCATCGCGGACAATCACACGCAGCTGCCTAATGAGCTTGCTACCCGATTTACCTACAGGGTGATGGTAGTTACTAAACTCAACATAAAGAGGTTGTCCACTACTCCAACCCTGTAGGAGTGTGGTGGGACCTCTCGTAGCACATGGGGCTGGTGTGGGAGTCGATGACCCTGCCAGATGTTAAGAACCCATGTCATATTTATACAAAATATAAACCTGACGTAAAATATTATTATTTTTATAAAAGAAACTTATACCTAATGGATGCGAGGTACATAGGTGCATATTGGGTGTCTAAGTAGCGTCTGCAATACCGGCAGCACATGTAGCAGCCGGATGACTAGCCTGAGATGTCGACGTCAATACTATGGGAGGGAGTTGTGGGATCCGCACATCTCGACGTAAGTGATTGGGAATGGGTGTAGGCGAATGGGTGGAAGTGGATGGTTCGGTTGGGGACATAGGAGAGGTAGTATCGATAGTAGATAGCCGGAGAAGTGAGCAAGATGAATGCAATGGGGATATGAAGGGTGGCACCTATGGTGGTTGTGGGCTATGTCGATGAGAAGTGGGGCTAGTAGGATCTGACTCGGTAGGCACAAGTATAGTAGCAGGTGCCTGTGGTGTCTGTGGATGAGGAATGGAAGTATATATGATGGTAAGCTGAGTGAGATCAGGTGTTTGCATGGGATCGGAGTCAAACTGCATCTGTGTGTCATCGGGAGGCTGAGTGGCATCCGTATCTCCTTGGCCATCTCCACCAATAGGGTCCCCAACTAAGACTCGTGCACAAGCAGCACGGATGGCCTCTCCTATGGTAAGCAAATAACCTCTCCTCCTACCTCAACCCATCAACTAAATCCCTACAGTGTTAACATTTCAACATTGACAACAATTCATTACATAACGGTGTTCTACCTATATAAGAATATCATATATAGTATAAACACCCTATGACTATATAAAATGAATAATGAATACCTGATAAGGTCCAGGACCTAGAAATTCGACTATATCTCCTTCAACTATCTCTCTTACCCAGCCTGCATTCTGTTCACGAGCCGGGATTACACTGTTGCTTAGATCCTTCCAACAATCCTTCCAATAAGGTAAACGTTTTCTCAAGTTATCCTTCCAATGCAGTAGCTCAAAGAATATGTTTTTTTTTTCCAACTATGGGTGCGAGGTGACCGCGTTTAAAATGTGCGTCTAAATTTAACCCCCAAGTGCAAGGGTGTGCGGTGTAGTTTTACCTGGTTAGTCCAGGATCGTATTCACAGGGAGCCTAAGATTTTAGTGTCTAAGTTATTCAAGGTTTTTTTAATCCTAAAGTGCTAAAAAATAAATTTTTGGATTTGTTTTGAGCAAAGGTTTTACTAAATTTCCTAAAAGATAATAAGTAAAACAAATAAAGAAACTAAATGATTAACTAAATAATCTTTTATAAAAGAGCAGAAATTAGAATTTCTAA
>JAVXUM010000030.1:7201283-7222715 GCA_035590655.1 Pouteria glomerata
GTGAACCTTGGAAGAAAATTTTCACACCTGAACTATGGTGATAAAATAGTATTTGTGTTAATTACATTAATATCACTAAATTATTGTTTAATTTCACTTAACTACCTTAACTAAAAGTTGTTAATTTTAAAACATTAACTTTTTTTAATAAAATTCCAGTATTACTTTTTATTAATTGAAAAATAATAAATTATTCACAACTTAAGTATTATACAGAATTAAGGGTGTTAGGAGTGAAAAAAAAAAAATAATATAAATTAGTAAAAGTTGCAATCTCATAATTCATGCAATTTATAAAAAAATTTAAATTTCATAGAGATTTATAAAGATTTTTTTTGTGATTTATAGTGCTCCAATGTTGTGGTTTTTAACATAAATTGTCTAATTTAATTTCATTTAAATAAAAATTTTAAATATAATAAATATATTTAACTTTAACACTATTAAACAACAATGAGACCACGGGGATAATAATAATAATAATAATAATAATAATAATAATGAGATCCTAACTTTCTCTATTGAACGAACAAAAGGGTACTTTTTGGTTACAAATTCTAAATGACTTCAAAACCTTCTTATTGTGGTGTGTTTATATATCCAATATTTCAAACAACGAGCATTTTAGTTACTATAAATATTCATTTTATATAGAATAAGGCTGGTTTTTCGCTGCTAAACTTGCTTGGCTGTCATGTGTATATGTGTAAGTCACAAGAAAAATTTGTCTATTTTTCCAAATATACAGTTAATCAAGCGGTATAATTGTTATATCATAAAAAATAAAGAGTGTAAATGGAATATTTTTAATACAGGTGGCTATATCGTACCATTGTTTATAAATAGTACTGTTAATATAATTTATCCTTATGAAAATTGAACAGTTTTCACTTCAAGATTGTGTTTGAAGTGAAGACTTAAGTGAGAAAAAAAGATAATAAGATAAAGGTATAAAGTTTCAAGTGCATACTTTTATTTGAATAGATAAAAAAATTTAAAAAAATAAAAAACATTTATTAATAAATTAATTTCTTAATTTAATTATTTTTACTTTCAAAAATTTAATGTATTTTTCTTGCTATTTTTAATTAAAAATTAAAAATGAGAAGTGATTTTGGATTCTTATCCCTTAAATCTTTCCATAATAAATCCTGAATTCCATTATAACCTAAAGAGGATCAAGTGATACTAAAATATAATTTAAAATGTGCCCGTGTAAAATGAAGGTGGGGTACTCTATGTTTCATGGGCTAAGGTCATTTATAGGGCAAAAATAAAAATAAAAATAAAAAATAGAGCCAGGTGAGAAGCAAGAAAGAGAAGTAAGCAATAGAGCTAGGTGAAAGAACCATAATCCAAGAAACAATAAAAAGGAAAAAACAAAAAAAAAGTTGTCACATGAGCTGCATGAGAAACCGGCTAGCTCTCACTTCTTGGAACCTTCATTCCACCATCATGGTTCATTAGTTGATTAATAAAACAAGGTATGGTAAAGAAAATATTAAAGTATTTGTGGTAGGTCACTGACTATAACAACGCTCTTCTTCCATGTTGAAACTTCCTGTTTCACACTCTGAACGTTCCTATGGTTTTTGCAAAAGGTGTAGATTGACCTTCAAAAGCAATGTCATTCCAGAAAGATCACAATTTTTTTTTCTTTCGTTTTGAACAATTAACCCATGCATGTTTCATGCGGATTCGGGGAGAGCTACGGACTTTCCAATATTTGTTCTTATATTATTGAGGAGAAAAAAAAAAAAAAAAGGAACAATGTTTAATTTTTTCAAGCCTAAAATTAAGTTAATGATGTAAGAACAACTCCATGTGAGAGTATCATCAAGTGAAGCACGTTTTTCTTTTTTTATTGGCCTACTTTAGACAATGAAATAGTAAACCAAATCACTGTCTCCCTCCTTGCTTCCACTAAAACTATGCTCTTTATGGAAAATGTTAACAGTGTCAACTGAACAAATCATCAATTGCTTGTTTGAAATCCTACAAACACCACAAAATTTTATATATTTTTATAAAATTTGAAGTTTTTACTCGGTGTACTTCTTATAAATTTTTACAAGTCCAAGCAATCCTAAACCCAATGCAAGAGAATACAAATCTTAGCAGCATCAATGATTACGTAAGCATGACCACCACGAAGTTAGACCGGGAGTATTAGCGCAGTGTTCCCCCAACCCCACAAACCTTCCCTAATTTGATTGATAGAGAGTGATTGGAGGATTTGATTGAAAAGTTGAAAATACAATTCCACCCTTTGGCTTTTCAAGCCCTTGTCATATTAGTTTATTGCTAATATATATTTTCGTCCCAGCTGACAAATCTTGACAAACGAGGTGTGCTTTCCTCGTTTTCTTACTTAAAAGTCCACATCTTTCCTTCATGCCAACTATGATATATTCTTTTATTTCCTCCAAGCTCCACTTGGTGCCATCCACTTCCCCCACCACTTCCAACGGGGTCCAACCCCATCGGAGCAAAAACCATTATCACCCACCAACAACCCGCAAGCTCTTTCTGTCTCAAATAGATATGTAATTACTTTTCTCTGCCTCTCCAATAATGGGTTCCACAGATGAGCTTTCCTTGCCAAAATGACCATTGGCACATTTCAGAAGCTGAAGCTAACGTGTCTTCCGCGGTGATTTTGATCCTGCCTTGCTGCTCTGTTGCTGCTTCTCTTTACTGTCCTCTACAGGCCACCATCACTCTCCCTTTCTATACATTGGTACATACATCATCGT
The DNA here is from genome assembly GCA_035590655.1 of Pouteria glomerata. NCBI lineage: Eukaryota > Viridiplantae > Streptophyta > Magnoliopsida > Ericales > Sapotaceae > Pouteria > Pouteria glomerata. The sequence continues at coordinate 7,204,040 of JAVXUM010000030.1, forward strand.
ATATGTATTGTTTAATAGTTTTGATTATTGACGGGGTGACGATTTTTGAAATTTTTTTTCTTGGTTTCAGTGTAAACCTTCTAGGCTTCTAGCATCCGATGCCTTTTAGGCTAGTAACAGTGGCATTCATTGACACTTTGATTGATACACCGTATGGTATATATATTTGAGTTATATATTTGTTTCAATAAAAATTCCATCTGTGCATGCTTAGCGTTTTACTTTTTAGATGTCGGGTCTTGTTATTTTTAAAACAAACCAAAAATTGGTGTAAAAAGAAACAAGTAGAGAAATTTAATCGGAGAAATTTGGTAAAAGTTATAATTTTTATTTTTTCTTTTGGTATTTATTGAGATCTGAACACCTCGTAAAATCTTCACAAACTCAAATAAACATGGATCCTAAGATCATTGAAGATAGTTTATTTTATGATCTAATCAAGGTTATGCCATTTGATAAAGTAGATGGACAAAATAGAATAGGCATAACTAATCCCATGCAGTGGGAGAAGAGTCTTGATCAAGTTGAGTATATATACGATTATCAATACATATATTCTCATTTTTGTTTGGTAGCAAGAGCTGGTTCTAGATAGCAGCGACCGTTGATAATGGGCCACGTAGTTGTTTGATTGGGTGAGCACCGGTGGGTCTAAATGAAGAAGAAATATGAGTAAATTGATGGGTTGGCTGAATTGCAGCTAATTAATCAGTTCAAAATTGTCTGTATAGAAAATTGATAAAAGAAAATTTGAAAATTCAACACCTACTGCCATGACAGTCGCATCCGCATTTTGTTATCTTATCTCAAGCCGTTGAATAATTGTTTTTTCGGGTCAATAGGTCATTTATTATCAGCTAGACTTTAAGCGAAACCCACAGAGCTAGATTGAAGTTGTGCCTTCATACTAATCGATCAGTTGAGATGTTTTGATATCTGAAATTGGAATTTGTTTTGTCCAGTTTATACCCAACTAGTTTTAGGCATTTAACTGACCGTTTGTAGGCTCATAAAAATATAAAAAAATTATTAAAAGTTGAGTTGCTATAATAATTAAGTAATTGGTAAAACTTTAATTTTTGCCTACTCTGTTAATCATTATTACAGTGGGTCTCACTTTTTCTCATTTTTTTACTTTGCTACAGTAAAAAAATTTACCAAATACATAAAAGTTACCACTTTTCTGCTCTGCTACAGTAACAATTTTACCAGACGTCTAAAAATTATACTTTTTTGCTAAAAATTTCACCAAACATATCACAAATTATAACTCACAAAAAAACACCAAAAATTACCAAAAATTACTCAAAATTTTATCTGCAAAACGCCCCTAATTCACTCCTTCATGGATTTTCAGTCTTTTTGTTAGTTCTCCCACTGTAGCAGCTTATTTAGACTTCTCTAAAATTATATGTTAGTTTTTCTCCCACTTGCCAACTCTTCTGCATATGTAATATTTGAAGAATCAGGCATGCATTTTTTGTTTCTTCTTTGGGCGTGTCTCCCGAAGACTTATATTTAGGACATAAATTTATAGGGAGAGAAGAAATTTGAATGAAAATAATAAAAAAATAAAATAAAGTGAAAAAATTAAAGTAAATTTTCCTTCTTTTGTGTTGAGTTAGAAAAATAAAAAGATAATTTTTAGATATTTTTCAAAAATTTTTAATTACATAATTTAATTCTGAACTTTAATTGTTGGGTGGCCAGAGGCAATTGCTGAAGCAAAGAGGAAAAAGCAAGCGGTGATGATCGTCGTAGTTGTGCTATGTACCGTTTTTGGGATGATTCTCTCCGCTGTGGTTGGGTATTATATTTGCCAGTTGAGGAAGGCAAAAATTAAAGGTAAATCAGTTTTTACCATTCCACTGTTACTATTGTTTCTTGATATTGAATGGTCTTACCAGCTTAATAAGAGTACTCTTTCACTCTGACTTATATTTTGCGTATGGCATGTTTCTGATGATATATATATATATATACACACACAAGAAGAAAGAGGAAAAGAACCCTTTTAGGCCAAGTGGTGATGATTTGCCCTACTTCAATCAGTTTAATTAGTATGCTGTAGTTGTTCTATCACAGTTCAACTCAACAATTTATGTATAATCTCAAATTCAAATATATGTACACGTATATGGCATGTATTTCCGATAGAAACTTGACTCTCTAAGATTAAAATCATTTGCTTTTCTTTGTCTAACAAAGCACCATTCCAGCAGCAAAAAAAGAAAACAGTGTGTTCAAAGATCACGTAGAGGAAAGGCAAGAAAACGACCTGGATTTGCCTGTTTATGATCTGGATACCATTTTTGCTGCCACCGAAAAATTCTCTTCCCGAAATAAGATAGGACAAGGAGGTTTCGGCCCTGTCTATAAGGTAATTTCCTATTACATTTACTACTTTATAAATTGAATAATCATAAAAAGGGGAGGGAGCAATCAGGTTTTTCCTTGTGCTACAACATTGTTTATAGTTTTCCTCACTATATCTATTCATATTATAGGCATTTAAAAATATACTTCATCTTCCTCATTTACAATCATCTTTAGTATTGATAATGCATTGCATAATAAATTGTAGGGTGAACTGCCCGATGGACAAGAAATAGCGGTGAAGAAACTATCGCAAAGCTCGGGACAGGGCCTCCATGAGTTTAAGAATGAAGTTATTTTAATTGCAAAACTTCAACACCGCAATCTTGTTAGGCTCCTTGGATGCTGCATTCATGGAGAGGAACGGATGCTAGTTTACGAGTTCATGCCTAATAAAAGTTTGGACAACTTCATATTTGGTTAGTACAACCTTACTATACTCTCATTTCTATGTGTGCGCATTTTCATCCATCTTCTCTATCAACAAAAATAAATTAATATTCTTTTTGTTTTCATGAACATATATAGTGAAGAAAGGAGAAGAAAGTCCAATGAAAAAGCACATATTGCTTCTTTATCGATCCTTACAATTTTAAACACTATAAAAAGATTCAAAATGTTATAGTGGCATTTAAAGTTCTAATTGGACTTAAATCTATCACAAAAATATATCGTCTATCCAAACTGATATACTTGCATCGTGACAGTTACATGCATCTCATCTCTATTAACAAAATCTACTATGATTCTTACTGTTGAACTAGAAGAAAGTGCAATGAAAATAATTTCTTTCTTCTCTTTCCTTTCCTATTGAAACATTAGCAAGATTCTAGATGTTGTAGATGTTGGAATCAAGAACACAGTGGAATAGGTTTTCAAAAAATTTTTGAATCGATCATGCATAAAAAAATATAAATTTCTTATACTATTGTATTCGAAATACAAAAACGAAATCAAATCAATAAACAAAACTAATCTTTCATTGTTCCTTGATTTGATCTTAGCTTCTTGAACTTTCTTTTCTCGAAGGTTAAGACGCCTAGATTTTCTACTTTTTCTCCTATTAAAATGCTCTCAGGATTTTTCTAATATCTAAGGTTATGTGGGTAACTTAACAGGCTGATTCTTTATATAGGTAAGAGCAGAGGACTTAGGCGCAACTAAAATTAAGTTAGTTAATTAGGAAATTACTTATAATTATCTCATACTTATGAACATGTCTCCTAATAATTGTACCTTACTCCACTAAAAAGGTATAACTAAACTTCAACTCTAGTTTATTGAAATAATTTCATAAAACACCTTGTTCACTCTTTAGTTCTGCAATTAAGGCCCTCTACCAGATATTGAGACAATTAGGATTAATAAACTATCCAATTCTAATTGTTACCTCTCTCAATATTTTAAGAACTATTATTCTAATTATTTTGTCTTGGTCACCTTCTTAATAACATATTATTAAGATGATTAGATCTGGATTTAATGATTAGTTAATATTTTTAATATGAATAATATCTTTAAATTATAATAGATTATGGATTTCTTTTTGATAGTGCATGTTTCCTAGCTTTATATAATGACTTCCTAAAGCACTGAAGTGTTGTTTTAATGATAATCAGCCTCACTCTTAATGAATTAAAGTCATTATTACATAAAATAGTGTCCATGACTATCTTAAGATTTAGAATAATTGTTTAAAATGAACATAAAAAATACATCAATGCGGATAGCATAATTTAGATGTATTTCTTATTATTGTTTCATTCAATGTCTTTCACATCAACACTTTAGATTCAGGTTTACTACCCTAATGATTGAAATTAATTATTCTATCAAATAAAAATTTAAAATGCTACAATTTTTCGAAATGTCCCTATCTCATTACTGACTGCAAATAAATTTAAATTGATCAATATTTAGATTTATATCTTCTGTATATGAAGCACTCACATGCACATAAATCACGTTCATTAATCAATTAAGGATTACATTTATCACATGAAATACATGTATTCATAAATAATAAAGAAACTTTAGATAAATTAAATAAAAATTATTTATTAAAATAAAATCAATTCATCATCTAATATATGACTTTTGGGGCATACATCTTAGCAAACTCCCACTTGTACTTATATCATTGTCCCATTACATCTTACCCTCATCCTATTAACATAAGACTTAAAAACATTTGTAAGTAAAGTCTTGGTAAAACAAATGGCTAAGTTATCTACTGATGCAATTTTTGTCACAACGATATCACCTTTATGAACAATGTCTCTAACTCAGTGATACTTTCTCTCTATGTATTTTCCACCCTTATGGTTTTTTTGGCTCCTTAGATTGAGTTACAGGCCAACTATTATCATAATAAAGTATAATAAGTAACTTAGCCAGTGGTACTACTCCTAGTTCCATGAGGAATTTCTTGAGCCAAACTCCTTCCTTAGCTACTTCTAAAGCTACCACGTACTCAGCTTTAGTAGTAGAGTTAATAATACAGTATTTGTTAATACTTCTCCAACTAATAGCTCATCCACCATCGGTAAACACATAACCAAATATTGCTTTTTAGGGATTCTTATTTGACATAAAGTCTAAATTAGTGTAACTAATAGGAAATAGGTCTCCACTCTCGTAATTTAGCATATAATCTTTAGTTCTTCTCAATTATATAAGAATATGCTCTACAATAGTCTAATGTTTTAATCCAGGATTAGATTGATACTGACCGACCATGCTCGCTGTGAAATAGATATCCAATCTACTTTAGAGCATAGCATACATGAGGCTCCCTATCGCCGAAGCATAAGGAACTTTCTTCATATGCTTTTCTTTTAGAGTTGTCTTAAGACACTGGCTCTTTAGACAAAAGCATCCCATGTTTGAAGGGTACCATACCCGTTTTGAAGTTATACATAGCATACTTGACTAGTATTTTGTCAATATATGTAGTTTGAGATAAGCCAACATCCTATTTTTACGATCTCACTAAAGTTTAATCTCAATGATGTAGCTATCCTCTCCCAAATCCTTCATATCAAATTGTTTCGCTAGCCAAATCCTAATTGTGGATAACATACCAATATCATTCCTAATGAGTAAAATGTCATCCACATATAGGACTAAGAAAACAACCATGCTCTCACTACACTTCTTATACACACAAGGTTCATTTGGATTTTAATCAAAGCCAAACGATTTGATCGTTTGATCAAAATAGATGTTGCAACTATGAGATACTTGCTTAAGTCCATAAATAAACTTATGCAACTTAGGTATCATATGCTCCTGGCTTTTAGCTATGAACCCTTCTGTTCGCATCATATACATGTCTTCATCAAGACAGTAATTCAAAAATGCTATCTTGACATCCATTTATCAAATCTTTTAATCGAGATAAGCCACAACGAATAAGAGGACATGAATAGACTTAAGTACAACAACTGGCAAAAAAGTTTTTTGATAGTCGATACCCTCTTCCTAAGTAAACTCTTTAACCACTAGTCTAGCCTTATAAGCCTCAACAGACTCATTTGATTCCCTATTTCTTTTTTAACTCCACTTACAGCCAATAGATTTAATATTGATAGGTGATTCTATAAATTTTTAGACTTGATTGGAGTACATAAACTTCATTTCAACTTTCAAGCCTTTTGTCAAGAAAATACGTCTGTATCAGAAATAGCCTTATTATAGTTGGAAGGATTAGGTTGTTGTTCTCCCTGGAGATTGTCTCCAAAGGACATATTCCTATCAGGTGTCTTGATAATCCTGCCACTATGATGAGGTTCCGGTGTATCAAAAGAAATGGGAGATTTGGTTTATGGAGTATCTTGGGAAATAACTGTGTCAGTGACCTCTAGGTAACAATTATCTATCTCATCTAGTTTAACTCTACCCTTAGGTTTCTAGTCTATAATATAATCATTTTCTAGGAAGACAACACTTAAATTAATGAACACTTTCTGCTCTTAAGAATTATAAAATAGTTAACATTTCATTTCCTTTGGATATCCTATGAAATAACTCAATTCTGATCTTGATTCTAACTTATTAGTCTTGCCCTTCAGCATGTATGCAAGGTAGCCCCATATCCTATAGTGTTGCAAACTGCAACGTCGTCTAGTCCACAACTTAGTGGGAGTCTTAGAGGTAGACTTAGTTAGTATAGAGTTTAGCAGATGCATAGTTATTTCTAAGGCGTATCTCCAAAGGAATATAGGCATATCAGAATAGCTTACCATTGATCTTACCATATCTAAAAGTATCATGTTTCTTCTCTCAGCTACACCATTTTACTGAGACGTTTCAGTGTAGACAACTGAGATATGATCCCATTTTCCAACAAATATTTATTGAAGTCACAGGAGAGGTACTCACCACCTCGATCAGATCCAAGTGACTTTATGTTCTTGTCTAATAGTTTTTCTACCTTAGTTTGAAACTCTTTGAACTTTTTAAAAGTTTCAAACTTTTGATGCAATAGAGAAACATAACTATATCCAGAGTAATCATCTTTGAAAATGATGAAATACTCAAAAACTTCCCGAGCTCTGACATTTAGAGGTTCACAAACATCTGTGTGAACTAACTCTAATAAATCTTTGGCTCTGTTCCCTTTCGTAGAAAAGGGTTTCTTGGTCATTTTACCTTTTAAGTAGAATACACAAGTTGGTAATGGCTTCACTGCTAATGAAGATAAAGTACCTTCTTTTACCAACATTGTTGTCCTATTCAGATATATGACCAAACCTCAAATGCCAAAGATATGTTGAATTACTTGGAGAAACTTTTTTTTTAAGATTTAGTGAAATAAATGATGATGATAATTGTTGTGAATTGCTACTTTTTACGTCATGAATATCATTTAATTGTGGAGTAATCGAATGAAAGCCATTTGTCAACGTACAAGAGCAAATAAAAAACCTATTTAATTTAATGGTTACTAAATAGTTAAAAACAACTAAATATCCCTTTTTTAATTAAACAAGAAACTGAAACAAAATTTCTTTTAATGCTAAGTACATAAAGATAATATTCTAAAACTTAGGTTTTATCACTAAAAATTTACCTAACTACTTCAAATTGAAATAACAGCAATCTTAGAGCCATCATCAAGGTGCAAGCAAACCTCTCCATCACTTAGCCTCTTAGTTTCTTGAAACCCATGCAACAAATTACGAATGTGATTAGTTGCTTCAGAGTCTATATACTAAGAATATGAAGTATTTGCCAAAAACGTTACTTCAATAACAAGTGATTCAGGTATACTTACACACTTTTGTACTAGAGAGGTAGGGCAGTTTCTTTTCCAATGTTCTTCCATGCCACAATAGAAACATTTTCCTTTTGGTTTGGCATTAACTTTGTTCTTGTTCCCTTTGTTCACAATTGGGATAGCACCAACATCCCTGATGCCTTTGGGACCAACTTTCTTCTTTTCTTTACTCTTGCCCCTATGCTTAGGCTTGGAAAAAGAAGCCACAGGAAGATGATCACTAGGATTGTTCTTGATACTACACTCCACTTCCTTCAGAGTATTAAGAAGTTCTGCTAATGAAAACCCAAACTTGTTTATGTTAACATTTAACTTAAACTCGTTAAAAGAGTCTGGCAACGATTCAAGGATAATATCAATTTGGTACTCTCCATCAATTTTAACCCAAAGGACCTTCAGTATGTTTAAATAATCCATCATTTTTAAAACATATTCTTCTATTGGAGTTCCTTCATCCATCTTAGTGTTCAACAATGCTTTCATGGTAGTTTGCCTTGCAAGCCTACTCTGTTCCCCAAACATCTCATTGAGGTTAAACATGATATCATAAGCGGTAGCCATGTTCTGGTATTGATATTTTAAAACATTAGATATTGATGCTAGAATATAACACGGAGCCATCTCAACAGCCAATATTGAAAGAGCTAGAAATGGAGGATCAAAGTTAGGGTTACTAATTGTTTTCTCTTGTATATATTTAAGATTTTTTTTCCTTCTTCCTTGAAATTGAAGTCAATAAATATTTTTATTTTTTCATTAATTTTCTCATATTTTTATACACACATGTGCATATAGTCATACAGAGTATATATATCTAGACAATCAGACATGTATACAAGAATGGAGCTAGAAAACTAATAAATGAGTAGAACTAGTGAGTCCCAACACTTTCGAGAGAGAAAGAGAGAGATAGGCCAACCTCTTATACATGAAATTTTTTGAATGAAAATATATGACATTTAGTGAAATGTTTAAGATTATGTGTGAACTATGATCCCCTATGATCCATAAATAACTTTATCCCTGCATGTAATTATATAAAAATAGTATATCTATCTAATAATTTGGTTATGTAGATAAACAACATCCATACACAATGTTACATATGTTGCATGTTTATCCTAATATTTATTTTGGCATATATGTATAATGTTGTTTAATTATATAGTTAGAACTTCAGAAGAAACTATATTTATATATTTAAATTGTGAGAAAAAGATATTATATAATCAAATAGATAATATACTTCCTTTTACCATCCCATCCTCTATAGAGCAAATTGGTTTTTTGCTATATTGTTAAAGACAAAATAAAATTTGTTTATCATCCAAAAGTTGTTCAAAAGAAAACTAATTGTGAAAAAATTGATAATGAAACCTGGAATCATATTATAATTTCTTCTCAACCTAAAATACCTAAAACTTAGTTAGCTTTTTTTTTTTTTTTTTTTATAAACTTTTGGGAGTTTTAGATATACCATGTTTCTTGATAATAATATTAATAATTAAATAATATATAACAAATTATCTAAATATAGATGTACTTATCTAAATCAGGTTTAGTCTAAATGTACCAAACTAATCAAAATAATAGATACCTATAGTTTTTAAATTAATGGCCTAATGATGTTTCTATTTCTAATCAACATAATTTGGCCTAGTGAGTTTGTTTTGATTAAGCATAATAAAAGGAGAATTAAATGATGACATTTGATAAAGAAATAAGAAAAACATTATTAAATATGGATGTAAACAAAAAAATATACTTTTGTTCTTCATTATCTAATAGTGTTATCCTTAAGACACTATAAATGAATATAAACTAACTTAATCCATATAAATAACATGCTTCGTGGGTAAGTCAAATGCTATATCTATGATTAAGAAGATGAGATCCTTTATAATATCAATTAGGCATCTCATACCATATGAATTGATATTATAATATGCTCCATTTGATCTTCAAAAGAAAAATAACTAAGTCATGCGAAAAATAGTTATTTGCCTTTTAATCAAGTGCACACCATTATCTCGAATGAAAGACAACCATTGTGAACAAGTGTTCTCATGGGGAGAATCACCCTCACCTCGGTCTCAATCGTCCTTATCCTAAGAGATTCAATCTTGTAACCAATGAGAATAAACGCCTTCCATAAGGGATGATCACTCAAAGATGACTCGAGATGCTTATTCTCATCTTACTATGAACCACTAATGGGAGACCAACGCTTGAATTTTATGCTGATGATACTTTTAAATTTATCATTAATGTCTTGCTTTTTTATTTTTTTAAAAAAAATTAAAATTTAATTATGAAAAGGACTGTCTTTTACAAAATTTCAAAGCAAGTTCTAGTTATTTACTTTTTTAAGTTCACGGGATTAAAAAAAAGTGAGTTTTCTAGCATGCGTGCATAACATGTATATTATCATACATAATAGCATCGCACACAATATAAATATGTGTAAAAGTAAATAACATTCCTCTTTTGGTTTCTACTCTACAATAGAAAATTCATGTAAAATTTGGAATATAAGATTGAACTTGGTCTCGTTGCTCTCCTTCTTTCTCTTCGCTTCTTTAATATTTAAAATTATATAAAAATTATGCCCATGAATGAGCTTACATAATTTCTAAATAATTTAGAAAAAAAATAAAGGAAGAAATAGGAAAACCAATAAACTTGCCCTTTCAAAAGAAAACCAGGTTTATTACCCTATACAAGCCTTGCATATAAATTTATACAACCCTTTCCTATTGGCCAACCAAAAGAGAGATCCCCGATATCATATTTATAACAAGCACATATAACTATTCATAACTAAACGATTTCAAACGATAATAAAATTGCAAGATAAGAAAATTATGCAACGTTTTGGATTAATAACAATTATTAATTCCTAAATTTATATTAATTAATTGCATATCTTTAATCATGCATTAACTAATGTCTAGAACTAAAGAAAACAAAAATTAGGAAAAAAACTTGGTACCGTCTTGAACCAAGAAAACTTATTTTCAAATCTTTTAAGCAACATATAATTTAAAAAAAAAAATGAAATATTCAAAAATTAAATTTTAATTCTTAAAACTATTGATTAGGTTGTTAAGAAGTTGCAGAAAAAATTGGGAATTAAAACAAATTTATTTTGATTCCAAAACGGTCAAATAACGTAATTGTTAGAAAAACTGATAGAAAAACAGTTCCTAAACTTTTTCTAGCCACGAGCCATGGCTAAGCCAACATTGAGCCGCAACCAATAAATGATTGGTTGTCACCCACATTTGCTGTAAACCCATTCCATCTGACACTGCGAGATCAAACAAAATTCACCAAAATGTCACTAAGCACAACTCTTTTCCATTCCCATGCCTAAAAAAAATCCCGCGTTATTATTTACTTATTTATCTTCATTTGTGGTGCAGCGCATTTCTTCCCCCTTCGCCAATTAGGTGCCCACGAAACCTTTAGTTAGTAGCATGCTGACTCTTTTTAAGAAACAATTTCCAGAAAAAAATTAAAATTAAAAAAAAAAACGTCTTTTTTCTTGTCCAACTCTTTGGCCGAATAAAAAAAAATAAATCAACAAACCGGTTCCTCTAGCGAGGATTTTTTTTTCTCACATTAACGAAAATCTAATTTTAATTAATATTCTGGATAATAATTAATTAGTACAATTTACATATATAAAATAAATTAAAACTTAATTTAAATCCATGAACAAATAAAAAGTTATAAAAAATCATGTAAGACTGCTCTGATACCAATTGTCAGAATCAAGAATGTAGTGAAATAGGTTTTCAAACAATTTTTGAATCGATCTTGCATGAAAAATATAAACTCCTTATACTACTGTATTGGAAATACAAAAATGAAATCAAATCAATAAACAAGACTAACCTTTCACTGTTTCTTGATTTGATCTTAGCTTCTCGAACTTTTCTTTTTCGATGGTTAAGACACTTAGATTTCTACTCTTTCTCTTATCAGGATACTCTTGGTATCTTTTTGATGTCTAGAGTTATGTAAGCAACCTAACAGACCGATCCTTTATATAGACAAAAGCAGAGGACTTAGATGAAAATAAATTTAAGTTAACTAATTAGGAAATTACCTATAATTATCTCATAATTATAAATACTTCTACTAGTAATTATACTTTACTTTATTAAAAAGGTATAACTGAACTCCCACCTCAATTTATTAAAATAATTTCATAAAACACCTTGTTCATTCTTTAGTTCTACAATTAAGTCATTCCACTAGATATTGAGATAATTAGAATTAAGAAGTTATCTAATTCTAATTGTTACCTCCTTCTATATTCTAAGAACTATTATTCTAATCATTTTTTCTTGGTCACCATCTTGATAACATATTACTAAGACGATTAGGATCGGATTTAATGATTAATTAATATTATTATTATGGATAATATCCTTATCTCAAAATAGATTGTGGATTCTTTCTTGATAGTGCACGTTCCTTAGCTTTACATAATGATTTCCCAAAACATTGAGGTGTTGGCGTAATGATAATCAGCCTCACTCCTAATAAATTAAAATCATCATTATATAAAATAGTGTCCGTTGCTATCTCGAGATTTAAAATAATTGCTTAGAGTGAATATAAGAAATACATCAATGCGGATAGTATAGCTTAGATATATTTCTTATTATTTTCCCATTCAGTGTCTTCTATGCCAACATTTTAGATTCAGTGTCCACTACTCTAATGATTGAGATAAATCATTCTATCAAATAAAAATGTAAAATGTTACAATTTTTCAATTGAGATGTCCCCATCTCATTGCTAACTGCGAATAAATCTAAATTGATTAATACTTATATTCATATCTTCTGTGTATGAAACACTTTCATGCATATGGATCAAATTCATTAATCAATCAAGGATTATATTCATCACATGCAATACAAGCATCCATAAGTAATAAAGAAAATTTAGATAAACTAAATAAGAATTTTTTATTAAAATAAAATCAGTTTATCATCTAATATATAACTTTCAAGTATAGATCCCAGCAGTGGAGTTATTGGCAATTAAGTTTTAATTGGACTTTCTACTTATACCCAGATCAAGCTAAAAGAAAACTGCTACCGTGGAGAAAGCGTTTCAATATCATTACGGGAATTGCACGAGGACTTCTTTATCTTCATGAAGACTCCAGACTTAGAATCATTCATAGAGATCTTAAAGCAAGTAACATCTTACTAGACAATGAGATGTATCCTAAAATTTCTGACTTTGGCATAGCAAGAATTTTTGGAAGAGAGCAAACGGAGGAAAAGACCAAGAGAATTATGGGAACTTAGTAAGTGATCTTAATTAGCATATATACAAACACAAACAAACACCCACATAAAATATTTAATTTACATGGACATATATGTTAAAAAAGTTTGCTTGTTGTGCAGTGGTTATATGTCTCCAGAATATGCAATGAGCGGTCACTTTTCAGTGAAGTCGGATGTGTTCAGTTTTGGTGTTTTGATTTTGGAAATAATAAGTGGCAAGAAGAATTGGGGATTTTATCACCCTGAACATGACCTCAACCTCATAGGGCATGTAAGTGTACTACTAGTAAATGGAAAAAGCAATGCCACTGCTGTCTTTTAGGATCTAAAATTTCTATTATAAACTCAAAATGTTATAACTCAAAGAGATTGTATTCGAATTGGTCCAGGCATGGAAACTGTGGAATGAACAGAATCCACTGGAACTGATGGATAAACTACTAGAGGAGTCATTTTACAAAAAAGAAGTGGAAAGGTGCATTCAAGTCGGCCTTCTATGCGTCCAACAGCGTACAGTAGACCGCCCAACAATGTCATCTGTGGTTTTTATGCTGAGTAATGAAGATGCAGTGCTATCGCAACCTAAAGAGCCTGGTTTTTGCATGGAAAGCTATTCCTTGAAGGTGGAATCTTCTTCGAGTGGGCAAACTTCTAGCACCGCTAATGAGGTTACTATTACAGCATTGGCTGGACGGTAGAATGATATAATAGCATTGAATTATTTCTACATTTTGTATAGTTCTGTTCCATAATGTTTTGAGCAACTGTATAATGACATTAATTGTTTGGAAACCGCTGCGATGTTTTCTGTGTATAAAGAGTTCCTACTGAAGAAAGCTAGTATGTGTGATTTAAGCATAGCTCCTACCTTGGTCCGTCCTGTTTGTCACTATGTCATTGTAGGAATTTTGGGTGTTGTAGAAGTAAAGTTTTGATTTTACGAAGCTCACTAAGGAGTGTTTCTATCTATATATATATATATATATTTTTTTTTTTTTTTTTCTGGGTGGTACTTTCTTTCTTGCATCTTTTTAATTCTTCTCCTTTATCTAATGCTAGTGATGCCTTTTATTTTAAGACTCCTAGTGGTAATGCTTGTTTCAAGAATAATCAACCAAAATGTACTTTGTATAAAGTTTGTTCCGAGAATTGCAGTTCTTGATAATAAAAAGAAAAATTTGGCCACCTAGCAATTCAAAGGCTGCAGCTTTTCCTAAGCAATCTTCATTCACAATTAGTTTAGTTGATCATGACAGTCCTCGGAGCTCCCAAAAGGCCTAGTCAATGAGGTAAGAATTGGGTTCACGATTATTCAATGTATACCTAAGATCCAGTATTTACACTTTTGATGTGAGACTCAATAGAAGCAATCCACTAGTTAGGATTGTCATAATCTCCCCCTTTCACACCTCGTGTCTTCACAAGAGTCCATAATCACTTTCTAGCTCACATTCCCCCACTCACTAGAAGCTAACCCACAATGTAGTGTTTTTGAGCCCATACAATGGCATGCACACGTTTGGCTTTGATAAGAATATCAGGCTGCCACTACTAAAGAAACTGTTTTTGGTGCAATTAATATATGGGCGGTCGCTTGTGACGGTCGTTAATATCTCTCTAGCGACTATTTTTAGCAGTCACCAAATTGTGGGTCACAAATTATACGTGACAGCGATTTATAGCAACGGAAAGTAACGGGTGACCACTTTTAGCAATCAGTAATATACAATTAATGACGGATACAAGCGGTCGCTAATACTCCTTATTAAATTTTTGCTAGAACCTCTTTTTTTATCCCTTTCTTTCCTTCTCCTTTTTCTCCTACTTACCCTCTTTTCCCGCGACCCCCCTTTCTCTCTCTTTGTGTCCGTACGTCTCCCGCGGTTTGCCGCTGCCGATTGCGGGTAAGGGCTTCTTCTCTTCTTACCTCCCTACTTCTGATTCTCTCTCTTTATTTTTATATATAATCCACGGGTCATGATTTTTTTGTTTGTTGAATTTTTTTTTTCTTTTGTCGAAAGCTAGTGACGAAGTTTTGTTGAATTCTGTTCATTTATTCTCGCGGGTTAGGCATATAGTTTTTTAATTTATTTTCCTTTTTTTTTTTTTCAATTTTTTGATTCTTGGGCAATGCTATTTTTGTGGGTTTTTTTTTCAAATTTTTTAATTTTTTTTGCATGAAATGTCTGACCACATTTATTGGGTTATGTTCCTCTCTTGATCTAGTTTTCGACCTCAGGTATGTTTTTTTTTATTTTATATACTATTTTTTTTTTAATTTTTTGTTGTTGCACGTGAATGTAATCTTGAATATATAAATGTTGTAATTTTTTTGTATATTATTTAATTTCTATTTTTTTTATTTTTGTGTTAATAAAATGCTGGAAAATTTTTTGATGTCAATTTTTTTATCTAGTGTTTTTTTGTTTTTTATTTTATTTTATTTTTTGTGTTAATAAAATATTGAGAATACGATGATGTATTCTTATTTTGATGTTGTATAAGTGTTGTTGATGTAATGTTTGGGGTGGGATTAGAAGTGAAGATGATGAGTTTGTACGTGGAGAAGTTGTATTTTTGGGGGTTATGAAAGTGAATTAGAAAAATTAAAGCACATGTATTTTTATGATTTTTGTCTTATAAAACATTATAATTAACAATATAATTTTTTCATTAAAATAATTATAAAAATATTTTTAAATGAAAGAAAGTAATTTGTGACCAAATTATTTCATTTTATTGAACCAAAAAGTTGAATTTATAAATACATGAATGTTTATTTTTTAAAAAACAAAAATATTTTTAATTACTTGTCAAATACTAAAATATATTTTTGACTATTGCAAATTATATCGTTGCACTTGGCGCATTTACTTCCCACATATGGTTGCACTTGTGAACGATTTTGAATTAGAAAGAAAAAAAGTAAATCTTTTTTGAAATATAAGTTTATAATAATAAGTGTAATATAGTAAGATTAATTTATCATAAAATTAATGTTAATAATATTTTCTTTAGGATTATCATAATATTAATAATAATTGTAATAGTAGTATTAACATAATTATAATAATATTAATATTAATAATAACACAATATATTTCTATTGGTTAAATTATTATTAATATAAAAATAATCCATAATTTTAATAGTAATATAAATTTGTAACAAGTTTAATTATTATAGCAATGTTAATGTTAGAATAAAATGAATATTAATAACAATAATTAATATTAATAGTAATTTGTAATTTAAATAGTTAAATTAATAGTAATACACAAACTAAAATACAAAAAAAATAATAATAATAATACTAATATTGTACAAGACTTCAAAATATTAATATTATTATTAATAAGATTATTAATTTTATTTTAATTCATATGAAATATAAAATTAATGTTATCATTCCAAAATATAAGTTTTCTTTTCTATAAAACATGTAATAATTCATTTAAAAATTTTTAGAAACGTATTAGATATATTTTTTGTGTTGTAGACTTTAATTAATAGTTAATTTACTTGAGCATTAACTTTTTATCTTTTTCAATTTCGAATTACAAAAATTTAAATTAAAATAATCATGCACAGACTCCTAATTAAAAATTTAATAATAATTCAAATACTTATGATGATATTAGCAATTATTGAAACAATATTATAACGAAAATGGTAAATTTAATAATAGTAATAATAATAACGTAATGTAATTTAATTCCTTATGATAATATATGTTAATATTAGTTTATAATAAAATTAATATTAATAACAATAATTAAATTTTAATTTTTATCTGAATAATAATAAACGAATTTTTAATTTTACTTGCGCTCATTATTATACCTTACTTGGGTCCAATTTAATTCTTTATTAATAATATAAGACAATTAGGTAAAAGAATAATACTAATATATTATAATTAGACAATTAGTAATAATTAATTAATAATATTGAATTAGTCTAATTAATAGCTAATAAAGAAACTCTTGATCATACTTGGTCGGCCAACCCCTTGGTTTGCTTGTTTGTTGGTTGGTGGAAGATCAAAATGCAATTAACATGTGGTGGGACCATTAGTAAATGTTGGGAAGACTTTATACATATATATATGTATTGTGAGATAGTTGGGAGGAATGGCCGGGCAAAGGGGGCTTGCTCTCCTATTTTGTTTGGTTGTGTTGATTAAGAAAGTCAAAAAATGTATTAAATTGTAGTGGGACCCTTGGTTTAATGTATGTAAGTCTTTATACTTATATACCTATATGTATATGTAAATTTGTGGTGAAAAACCATCTTGGCTGGCCACCTTGGTGATATATAGATATATGTATGTATAATGTAGGTTGAGATATTACTATTTTGACAAAGTGTGAAAAGGAGATAAGGGAGAGACCATTGAGTATAGAGCAATCGGCCATTGGAAGAGTTTGGAGAGAAAATTGGGAGAAAGCTTGAGTAACAAAGGGAAAGAGGAAGAAAGGAAGAAGAAAGGTTAAGAAGAGAAGTAAGGGAGGAAGAAGATCAAGAGAAGAAGCAAGGGGAAGAAGTGAAGTCAAGAGGAGGCCAAGTTTTGAAGCTAATTGTTCTTGAAGTTCTTTTACTCTTGGAACCATCTTGAGATTCTTGAAGAGGTTGAAGTGTTGGAGAGAGCTTAATCTCAACTTGAGGTAGGGAAACTCCTTCTAGTATACATACCTCGAATTCTTCTTCTCCTCTTTGAAGTTTAATTGTTGTGGTAAGAAATTGAGAGAACCATGATTTAGAGTAGAGGACTTGGTAGCTTGCATAAGTTACCTCTTTTTCTCACTTTGGTTGTGTTGGTGGGTTGAGATGTAAAAACTCTTTTCTTTCCATGAAAATAGGTTAAACTCTTTTCTTTCCACTTCTTTGTTTCATATGAAAGATAGAAGAGTGTGGTGATGTTAGTTGAAAACTTAAGAAGAGAAATATGTGTTGGTGGGGAGATTGAAGGAAGTGCTTAAACTTCCTTGTTAGTATACATGTAAAAGTGGTCTTATAAGTGGAATAAGGAGGAGAATAAAAGGAAGTTTGGTTTGTCATGAAATTAGGTTGTTGAGGGTTGATTGGGATGAGTAAAACCCTAGTGAAGGAGGGGGTTGAAAGCCTTAACACAAACTAGAAAACCTAAGGTTTTTGGTGGAATTTGGCCTACCGTTCGGACGGGAAGTTCTAGGGTCCGGACGGGCTGAAGAACTCGGGGGATCAACCCCTACTGCCGTCCGGACAGGAGCAGGGGGCGTCCGGACGGCAAGTGCAATTTTGGGGCTCCAACCTACTGCCGTCCGGACGGGCCAGAGGGGGTGTCCGGATGGTAGGTTGGCATTTTCATGTACTTTTGCTTGCCTCCTAGAGTATTGCTAGGGTTGGTCTTGTTACCTAAGAACCACTTGGAGATCATCTTAATTGCATCCTAATGATTGAATATTGATGCTAATATGCTACATGAGAACATTTATGAAATGGTTTATATTATTGATATGAATCCTCATGCGAAATGTGTTGTATATGAACCCACATACTTTCTCAACTTAATGAAAGATAAAAAAACGAAATGATTAGTTGTGTGCCGGGGATTGTGGGGACGGAAAAAGAAGAATGGGGACTGATACCCTCAGGTCGAAAATCCCAGAACCTGCGCAGGGTTGGTGTTTCATACCAGTAGGTTAGTAGCCTACGAAATGAG
>JAVXUM010000030.1:7245899-7264773 GCA_035590655.1 Pouteria glomerata
ACTTTGAATTGAAAATGCTGAAAAATAAATCACTTACATGTAAACTTTAAGATGGAGAAGAACAAAATCACCATACGTAAATTCTACCCAAAACCCTAACTCTAACCTAATCTAATATGAAGAAAAGAAAATGGTAAAAGTCCCCCGTAGGGTAAAAGTCTTCCCTAGCGTAGGGTAAAAGTCTATATATCCAATCTATCAAAATTATGCCTATTTATAGGCTTACAAAACATAAGGGTAAAAAGGTAATTTGATCCTTTCACGGTTTTCAGAAATTTCACTAAGTCTGGGAGTCGCGGGCGCCCACGGGAAAGTGTGGCGTGCGCCCATCGGCTTCCGTAGCTTTCTCAGGCTTAATCTAGCCTCGGCGGGCGCCCAAAACACTACACAGTCGGGCGCCCAAGCTCTTGGGCACCCAAGGTGGCTCCAAGTCGAGAGCCCAAGGTGTCGGGCGCCCAAGGTAGCTCCAGGTCAGGCGCCCAAGGTGTTCTGCTGCAACAACACTGCTGGATAGCTTTCTATCATGAACTTCCGATGCAGTTTTGACCTTGAAGATGGGTGATTCAGGCTTCGGCTAAAACATAAAAGTTGTTGAGCTTCGAGTCCTCTTTCCAACGCAACAAGAATCAACTCAATCGGGGCTCCGAGTGAAAAGTTATGCTGAAAACACGAACAGGGTGTCCAAACCTACACAATTCAACAAATGTGTAAATATCACAATAAAGTCAACAAATTTATCAAGATAAAACACTTCCAAACATATGATATTGTAACACAATTGATGCACAATCATTAGACATTGTCCTTAATGTGAGAACCATGTTCGAGTGGAACCATAGGGTGCTAAGGGAGCATGATGATGGTGATTTGTAGCCAAAATAGTAACAATCCAATCCTTAATGCACCCCCAACCTGGACTTCATTATAGACCCTAAGAATTATAATAGATATCATCAAAACAACATGGTAAGCTAAAAAGTCGAATAGAAAGGTAGTCTAGATACCTACAATCACCGTACGAACAAGCACAACACACTGTATAAAAGAGAAAACAAGCATAATATAAAATCAAAGTGAAAGAGAAATAACAAGATTATATACAAGCGAAAAAAGTTCAAAATGAAATAAAACATAGTTTAAGTACATCACAGCAGCAGTCCAAACTGGAAAGTAAACAACACAAAATGAGCAGTTTTAGGTACATAGATGAGACACGACACAACAAGCTAAACTGACAAAAGGGCCCTAAAGGCATCAAAATGCATGACTAGAGGGTGGGTCGTTAGAAGGGGGATGGTTGGGGGCTAACGCACGAATGTCCTTTAAAATGGTCTCCAACAATTGACGTTGAGATACTTGCTCAGTCTCGATCCTGGCCAAGGAACCATGCATGATAGGGATCTCCGCCTCTACATGCTACAATCTGACATTAATACTGTGCAGGAGATCACTTTGCCGAACTGTGCGAGGTAGATGTGGGGGTGGCATGGTGGATATAGAAGATCTTTGCTTAGATGAAGAACCAGCTTGTGCAGTGGTGGTAGATTCTTGGAAGTGTAACTGAGCTGATCTTCCGGCCCCTGCGGACTCAAAAATGATGCCTGAAGGAGAAATAGTCTTAGCCGTCGCCTTGACAACTACTCCAAACTGCTCCAATATACTAGTTATCAACCCACCAAAGGGCAACACAGACCGGCTGCTTATGTTGTCGGCTCTTTGCACTATCGTGTCGAATATCACTGTAGCCAGATCAATGGGAATCCCAATACCAATAGCATAGAATAGTAAAGCACGCTCATGGCTTACTAAATCATCATGTACTAATGGGAGTATCTGACTGCAGGATAACTCATGAAGCACCCGATAGAAAGAACTGAGCTTCTTCTTGGAAACTGTAGAACAAAGTCCCAAGTCTTGTGAGTGTTTCCTGAGAGAGTAGCAGCAAGAGTGTCTCTAGAAGGACAAGTCTCCTAAGGGAAAGGGTATCTTATGTCATTCACTCGTTCCAGATCAAGAAAGGTAGCAATGGTAGATGGTTTAGAATTTAGTAATCAATCAAGAAGGATAAAGAGTTCTATTTATTAATTCATAACCCGAATCTATTCAAACAAAAACTTCCTCACTTACCTTCTAATGTCAAGACCTAATTTTTTCCATGTGGAATGTGCACACCACCAGTTTTTTGATGATCATAGAAGCTATATTGGATCCCTTTGGACTGAAACTAAGCTGAAATTAGCAAGGGAGAAGTTGGGAGATCAAATTGGTCCATGGTTGAGGTTCCACAAATGTTTGGCCGAATGTTTGGAGTCGTTCAACCTAAGCTGCTGTGGGTTCTTCCAACACTCAAATGCTCTTTAACCTAGTCATGTGAGAACTTAAAAAAAGTCATGTGACTTCTCATGGGCACCCGAGCCTATGTGGGGCACCCCACATGATGGTCCAGCATAACATGGGCACCCTTGAATGGGTGGGGCACCCCGCATGTTCTGTCAAGTCAAATGTTGGTTCAAACTATGAATGAATTGGGGCTAATTCATAGGTTAGCAGATTCCATCTTCACCACTTAAGACTCAAAAATGGACAACAACAAAAGCAACAGAAATCTAAACAAATAAGGAAACAATCTAGACAAAAAGGAAGAAAACTAATCAAACAAGATAAGAAAAATCAACTATTCACACTGTTTACAATTTCTGGAGTTTAAGTTTGTCATTCAAATAGAGGTGGGTTAGTGAGTTCTCACGTCTCAATCTCGGCCACAAAATTTTCCATGTACGGTTTAAGACGGTGGCCATTCACCTTGAAGGTGGCGTTGTTGCGTGGATTGTGTACCTTACATACACCATGCTTCGAAACTTTGGTGATGACAAGCGGACCGGACCACCTAGACTTAAGTTTTCTCAGGAAGAGATGTAACCTTGAGTTGTACAATATAACTTTTTGGCCCACATGGAAGGATTTCCTAATGATGTGCTTGTCATGCAACTCCTTTATTCTTGCCTTGGCAATTTTTGCATTCTCGAAAACATCATTTCTTAATTCCTTCTAAGAATTCTGGCACCATCTATACTCTCGTTGAATTGCCAGATTGCCCAATAGGCTTTATGTTCCATCTCCACGGGTAGGTGGTAAACCTTGCCATAGACAAGCCGGTAGGGAGACATACCCAAAATGGTTTTGTAGGCTGTCTGGTACGCCCACAGTGCATCAATTAGTCTCAAAGACCAATCCTTATGTGTGGGATTGACAGTCTTTTTACTTGGCCACTATTTTATGGGTGGTAGGAGGTTCCCACTTTATGAGTCACACTGATTGCACTTGGAAAGTGTAATTACAAACCGACTAAACGAATAACTTTACATTATTTTATGTTTTAATTTTGTTTTTTTATTATTTTTTTGAACTTACTAGGTTGTTTTGTTCATTGCAGTGAAAACGAAGTTGAATTTCTAACAAGTGATGATGAAAGCAACATAAATATAGCAATGAAGCAAAACAGTGAAAACCAGGGAAGCAAAGAAGGAATTGAAGATCAGCGTGGAGAGGATGAAGAGAATGATAATCCAGCTAACCGTCCGGACGGTCAAGCACCACAGTCCGGACGGCCGAAAGTTGAGGAGGTTGGCCAAAGGAACAAAACAAGCCAACCGTCCGGACGGCCGAGGACAACGGAAGCTAAACTTAGGCCAACCGTCCGGACGGTGGTGTCTACGGTTCGGACGGTCCGACGAATCCTGATGCGGCGTGTTTTAAAATTTTTAGGGTTTTGCTGAGTTCTATAAATAAGAGCAATTCATGTATTGTTGAAAAAAAAAAGAACCCTAGCCGTTCGAGAATAGATCTAAGAATTCTTTTGCATTATTTAGAGAGAGTTCTGCGAGTTTTGATTGAAAAATGCTTCTAGAGTTTTTGTTCTTTACAATCTTGCTGGTTGTTTCTGCTCTTTTTACAATTATTGAACCCAGATCCACGTAAGTTTATCCCAGTTCTTTGATTTTCATTAATAAAAGATTATTTGCATAAATTGGTTTGTGTTTTCATTGATTTGCATGAATGTTTTGCAATTAGTTTCTTCTCCATGCATAATATTTATGATCTAGGGTTAGGTTTTTATTGATTTCAGTTATGTTGATAACCATGTTCTTAGAATAACGTTTGCGTTTCAGATCTAGTTGTTTTTGTTTTTCATATCAGTTATTTCTATTCAAGCATGCATAAATCGTATTAGGTTTTCGTTACTTATTGATTTAGTGAAGTATAGTACTAGTGATTGTAGATCTGTTAGATTTCTTATCTGTTTTTTTTTTCTCGCATGTCAAATTTAAGTTTGAATAATCTGATCATGAGTGGCTAATTTTTTCCTATTCTTGGTTTGGTTATTCAAAGTAGGGTAGATGTTATTTATGAATTAAAACCCTAATTTTCTGGATTTAAAAATTAATTCACTCAAATACTTTTGAAAACAAAATAGGTTGTTCAAATTCCATGAATCACTGAAAACCTATTTTGAAGCTTTCACATCTCTTTTAAATTTGAGTTAATTAAGTTTAAATTCCAAACCAAATTTTAAACAGAAAATTTTCCGGGTTCGCAATCCATTTAACGTGATTACGAACCTGTGTCTGGTTTTAAAGGTTTTAAAAGAATTATTTTTCCAAATTGAATTCCCACTCATGTTAATGAGAAACGGGATAATTCAAATTGTGATTTTTCTAAAATTGGGTTTTAATGAATAAGTATTATCTCACCTGAAAATTGAATGCCAAACCAAGACCTTTATTATCTTGAATTTCTTAATCATTAATTTGTTTGCTTTTGTTCTTAATTAATTTTATTTTGTTAAGTGTTGCTGGTTAGGATAGTTTAAATCAAATTTCAAACCCAAAACTCAGATTTAATTTCTTGCACCCTGAAGCTAGTTAGCTAAGATAACCTAGAACTTGGGTTATAGGATTCCCTGTGGATTCGACCTCGGACTCACCGAGATTAAACTACACCACCAGCCCTTATACTTGGGGGTTATTTTAGACGCACATTTGCAAGGCGGTCAGTAACCTCCTAGAAGCATTTTGAATTGGGGGTAACTAACTAAGGAGTTTGTAGTAAGACTTCTAGCCAAAACGAAATAGCCAAAAACTGTCGATCTGTTGCTAACGATGAAGAAAAAGACAAATGAAAGCCTCAGGCCTCGGGGATTACTCCTGAAGATACATAGAGCTTTATAATAAAGTGGAGAGTTACTTTGAGTAATTAGCAATGACCTCATTCAAATTGGGGTTAAGGAAGGAAGACAAGCTCTGGCTTTCCTTAACAAAAAAACCAGCGATTAATATGTCAGACCTCATGTGCAGAATCGAAAAACATGCGGAATTGAAGGATGAGACTAAATCTGCCGAGCAGAAAGATAACAAAACCAATACTAAGAAGAGAAATGAAAAGTAAGAATGGTTGCCCTTAATTGAGGCGAAGAAGTCAGTCTTTAAGGCATCAACTTGGTCTTCAAAGAACTAATCTTTAGAATTTTACCCCAAATCTGAGACGAGCCATATTTTAAATGGCCAAAAAAGTTACCCGATTTTGAGGGTAAAGAGACTCATAAAGATTTCTGCGCTTACCATCAAGATAGGGGGCACTGTACTGGTTATTACCAATCTCTGAGGCGATACCTAGAAAACTTGGTGGGAGAAAGATATTTGAAGAAATTTATTGATGAGGAAAATACTCGAGCAGCAGAGGCACCTTGCCAAGCATAGCGGGATGATCAAAAGAGGATGAAAGAGGAGGTTCAGGAAGAGGATTACTTGGAAGAAGCACAACAACCTCCACGTGCTAGAGCAAGAAGAGATATTTAAAGACCAGCTATTATCCATGTTATTCACATGGAAAACTGCCCCTAAAGCATGATTACTTACCACCGAATAGGATGGTAACAACTTGCTTGAGGAGGAACGATGTTTGAGATTATGGATTCCCCAAACAAATGCCAAAGCCAGGAAGGAGCTCAAGGTGTTACCTTTTCAGAAGAAAAAGGTCAACAAGTTAGGGAACCCCATAATAATGCGTTGGTGGTCATCTTGGAGATGTTTAAATCAGAGGTTAGGAGGATTCTGCTAGATGTTGAAAGCTTAATAGAGGTGATGTGTCTTGGTCTGTTTAAAAAGTTGGGCTTGACCGAGGAAGATTTAGAGCCAGCAGAATGCCCTCTCATTGGATTTAACTCTACCCCAATTTGGCCATTAGGTAGAGTTATGATCCCTATCCGCGCTGGCCCTGTTGAATGCAAAGTGAAATTTACAATTGTTGATGCACCATCTTCCTATAATGCCATTATAAGGAGATCTTGGTTGCACGTTTTGAAAGCAGTCCTGTCAATTTATCATCAGGTCCTCAAGTTTCCTTTATGGAGAGGAGGTGATTGAGATCAGAGGTGATGGAGATTTTACGAGGACATGTTTCATAGTTGTCTTAAAGTTCAAAACCCTTCCTGGCAAGTCTAAGTAACTAAGATGCCCGAAAATGCCCCGAAGATTGATGACGTAGTAGGAGATCCTAAAGAGAAAACAGTAGAGAAACTAGAGAAGGTCCAGATGACCCAACAAATGATGAAAGATTCTTCTTAATTGGATCTAACCTTGGAGCTGAGGATTTGTTGGAGTTGGTAGAACTATTGTTAAAGAATAAAAGAACCTTTGCTTAGAATCCACAAGAGATGCCAGGTATTTCCCTTAATGTTATGTCCTATAAGTTTACTATTACGCTAGGAGCAAAACCTATGATTCAGAAAGTAAGGAGATCGGCCCTGTAGCATGCTGAGGCTATCATCGAGGAGATCAGTAAGTTACTTGAGGCTGAAGCAATCAGGGAAGTATCCTATCCTGAGTAGTTAGCCAATACAGTAGTGATAAAGAAGAAGAATGGAAAGTGGAGGGTTTATGTTGACTACATAAATTTGAACAAGGCTTGCCCCAAAGACCCATTCCCGCTTTCCAAAATTGACCAACTTGTAGATTCAACTGCTGGAAGCTCAAGGATGCATTTCTTTGATGCTTACAGGGAGTATCACCAGATCTTAATGTACAACCCAAATGAGGAGAAGACTTCATTCATCATGCCCAAGGGAATTTACTGTTACAAGGTTATACCGTTTGGACTAAAGAATGCAGGGATAACTTACCAACGGTTGGTAGCAAAATGTTCAAAGATGACCTTCGGAAGATAATGGAAATCTATATTAATGATATCGTTGTGAAGATTAAGGAATCTGAGGTCTATATTAAACACTTGTAGCATATGTTTAACACACTCAACAGGTATGGATTGAAGCTCAATGCTGCTAAGTGTGCTTTTGGGGTGAGTTTTAGAAAGTTTTTAAAGCACTTGGTCTCTAAAAAGATAATAGAGATAGATTCAGATCAGATTAGAGCCATTCAAACGGTAACCCAACCTTGTACTATGAAGAAAGTTCAAAAACTCATAGAAATGGTTGCTGCACTCAACAGGTTCATAAGCCAAGCTTCAAATAGATACCGACTATTTTTTTGTCTTCTTAAGGGAGCTAACAAGATGATATGGGACGAGGAGGCCGATTAACCATTAAAAAACTAAAGGACAACCTTATTACTAATCCCAATCTTAATAACACCAAAGTTGGATGACATGTTACAACTTTATTTGGCTATCTCTGAGCATCTAGTAAGTGCTGTACTGATAAAGGAGAAAGATGGAAGGCAGAGGCCAATCTACTATGCAAGTAAGATTTTACAAGGGGCAAAGACCAGATATCTTCTACTTGAAAAGTTTACTCTGGCATTAGTTATGTCATCAAAAACGTTGGCTTATTATTTTCATGCCCATACAATCCATGTTGTCGTAGATCAACTAATACATTAGCTCTTGAAAAAAGTTGATATTACGGGGAGGATGGCTAAATGGGTTGTATCTCTTGGAGTTTTTGATATATAATATATGCTGAAGACAGCAATAAAGGCACAAGTGTTGGCTGATTTCATTGCAAAATGTACAACGCTTATTCTCGAGTAGATCCATGAGCTTTGGTAACTCAAAATTAACGCAGAAATTGAAGATAAAGAAGCGACCTAACCTTTTTGGCAGATCGAAGTTGATGGGTCTTCAACTAGAAAGGGGGCAGGGGCAGGAGTAGTTTTGACCATCCCTGAAGTGGTGACAATTAAGTATGCAATAAAATTGGGTTTCCAAGTAACTAATAACGAAACAGAGTATGAAACTTTGTTGGCAGGTCTTATAATTGCTCGACGCCTTTTTGCTTGTAATTTAATCATCAAGACTAATTCCCAATTGGTGGTTAATCAACTAAAGGGCATTATGTGGCTCAAAATTAGAGGATGGCTGAATACTTGGACCTCTCCAGAGAAAAGTTAAAGGAACTTAATGTTATTGGAATCGAGCTGATTGGGAGGGATCATAATATGCATGCTGATGCCTTGACCACCTTGACTTCATCCCCGAGCAAAAGGTTAACAGATACTGTGTTTCTTGAAATATTGGAAAAGCCAAGTGTTTCAAAGGCTGATGTTATAGTTTACACAGAGTTGGGTCATTCTTTGATGGATTCAATCATTTCTTATCTAAAGGATGGTACACTCCCCGAAGATAAACTTGAAGCAAAGAAGGTTAGAGTAAAGGCTACCAGATTTTGGCTTTCTCCGAGCATAAAAACTTTATAAGAAATCTTTCACTGGACCCTACCTCCTTTGTGTTCACCCAGAAAGAGTTCATGATTTTTTGTACGAGATTCATGAGGGCATCTATGGAGAAGACACTGAGGGCAGATCATTAGCTCATAGGACAATTACTCAAGCCTATTGGTGGCCAAAAATGGGGATGGATGCATATGCTTATGTCAGAAAGTGCAAGAAGTGTCAGATGTTTTCTCCAATTCAACACCAACCTACATAAGAGTTAAGTCCATTCACTAGTCCTTGGCCTTTTGCACAATGAGGGCTTGACATAATTGGACCCTTGCTGACTACAACAGGAAATAGGAAATGGCTTGTGGTCAGTGCTGATTATTTCACCAAATAGGTTGAAACAGAACCATTGGCATAGATCAAGGATGCAGATACCAGGCATTTCGTATAGAAGAACATTATAACGAGATATGACATTCCTAGGATATTGATCTCTGACAATGGAATGCAGTTCGATAACGGTCCATTTAGGGAATATTGCTCAAGATATGGAATTAAGAACATATATGCCTTACCAGCATATCCTCAGAGTAATGGGTAAGCAGAAACTATGAATAAGATCATCCTTAACGGTATAAAAAAGAAACTAGAACCATCTAAAGGAAAATGGGTGGATGAACTTCCATTAGTTCTTTAGACCTTCAAGACAAAAACGAGAGAATCCGTATTTTTGCTTGTCTATGGCATGGAAGCTATCATTCCTGTGGAAGTGGGTTTGCCAACCATACGTACCCAGTCGTTTGATCAAGGTAAAAATGATCAAGCTATGAAGAAAAGTCTGAACTTAATCAAGAAAATGAGGGAACTAATTGCACTGAGGTTAGCTAACTACCAACACAAAACAAAAAAGAAATACAACCAAAAGGTTAGGCCAAAAGAGCTTAAAGTGGGCGACTACGTGATATGAAAATTACTAGAAGCAAGGAAAGATCCAACGGAGGGAAATCTCAGTGCCAATTAGGAAGGACCATTTCAAGTAACCAAAGTGTTCGACAATAGGGCATATAGGCTATCTGACTTAGAGAGTAAAGAAGTCAAGAGGCCGTGGAACTTTGCTCATCTGAAAATTTACGATATGTAAGTGAATATCACTATTTCTTCGTTAATGAAGTGTTTTTATGAGCAAGCGTCTGAAATGATATCTCAAAAAGGAATGCCTCATTGGGTTCATTCCTAGTGTAGGTTCTCAAAAGGGAATGTCTTGCTGGGTTTCCTCCCCAGTAATGGTTCTCAATGAGGAGCATCATATTAAGTACTCTTCCTATTATTTGTACAGGCAATGTTTTAGAAGACCTTGTTATGACTAAAGGTTGTTAAGATATGGTCACCAAACACGACAGCATAAAAACTAAGCGAAGAATTGATTTTTTGGTAAGGTTTGACCCTAACCGATCACAATTGTTCTGGTCAGCTCTCTAATATACAAAAAATGTGTTAATTAATGAGTTTGCCCTAAGTGAAAGGATAAACAAGTTTAATGAATTTATAATTGACAGGAGTTTTGCTCAGTACCAACTTAAATGTTTCTAGAGTATTGATGCGAGTTTTATATATCTTACCAAAAAGCTAAAGTAAATTTTCTTGTGTTAGCTCCACCAATTTTTTATGCTCAGCTTAGCTAAGCTTTGAACTGGCCTTAAAATATTTTCGATTACAAAGAGAGAAAGAAATAACAAGGAACATGGAAGCTTTGGTGAAATAGCAATTGTATTATACTCGGCAATGTACACTGTTAGTTTACATCATTAAGGAATTAACTTCACATAAGCGTTAGCTTACATTATAAACGATATTCAGATCCTATGAGAACTATAGTCGAGGTAGAGTTTCATCTTCAATAATGATTCTATTAACTATTTACTTGATTACGTCCTTGCCAGCCTTGATATCTACCTCTTCAACAAATGATTCAGTCATCTGCTCTGTTGTTACTAAATATGTTTTTCTGAAATTTGATCAATCGCTCAGTCGTCATCAAATATGTATCACTGAAAAAGATCAAATTAACTAATAAGACTATTATTCATTGCAAGCACGAGAAAGGAAAAAGAAATATTCATTGCATACAAAAAGAAGATTTTACATGAGGATTGACACAAAAGTTCAAATTTTAATATAAAGATTAGACCATTAGACCATTGGAATGAAAAAACATAAAAGTCAAAGCCTTCGATCCTCACTCCTTGGCACGATTTTTCGTGGCACTTTAAGTAGTAGAAGAGGACATATTTGTTTTCTCCACCAAGTCTCGCAATGTTACTTGGTCGTCATTTGGTGGGTCAACTTGGGCAGCATTAGGTACGACACGAGAAATCTTGTTTCCTCCTTCGGCACCCTCAGGAACTTATCCCCTTCTAGCCGAGTCAGATCGATCAGCTACTTGAGTCTTCTCAAAACTAACGGGGGAATATTGCCATCTGGATTTAGGAATGGGACATCTCTGTATGTTTGGGAGAAAGAGTCGATGCTGTCTTCTATCCATTCAGAAAGTCCTCGTTAATTACATTTTCCATTTTCTCAACAAAATCTAGGTATTAGGAGTTAAGTTATTTTGCACGCCTTTCCTCGAAAGCCTTAAGAGTGGACTCTCTTCCCTCCAAGGCCTCTGATTTGCTTATTAATTCTTGTCTCAAGCTGGCTGATTCGCTAACCATGTTAAAGTACTTTAGCTTGGAATTTGTGAGCACGACAGAAGCTTTCTTGTGGTCGGCTCTAGCAGCACCAAGTTGAGATGACTTATCTTTTAATTCTTCCTCTTTTGCAGCCAAGCCCATTTCCAACTCCTCAATTATTAACCTCACCACTTCAAGGTCCTTTCTATTTTCTTCTTCTTCTTTTTTGATGTTTGGACCTTTGCCTTGGGGTCGCAAATGTGGACATTTTTTAGGCCAATCCTCCGATAGAGGGCCTTCAATTTAGCCATGACCTCCATCGAGTATAAGGTTGGTTGGAGAGAAAAAAAAAAACATGTAAATATGTTACAGGTCCTACAAAAGGCGAATTCTAATAAAAACGTGAGAATGAAAAGTGCTTATAGCTATCAAACTCTTCATCATGTTGTGATGAAAGTCTTCAATCTGGTTCTTTTACACGTCTTAATGATACTGAAGAGTAAAAATACCTTCGAGAAACTCCTCAGGATGGTTAAGAGTGAAGTCTTTGATTGTGAAAAGACGTCTGGAAGGAAACTCTATAGGCTCTTAACCTTTATTTGCGGGATAAATGGAGGAGCGTCGATAATGGGGTTTGGAAGAGGACATATGCTGAACTGTCCCCCTGAGCTAATGAAGCTCTAAACTCTCGAGGAGGTACTCTTCAAGAGGGACCCTCTAATACGCTTGGGGGTTGAGGAGGGTCTCGGGAATGAATATTAGTCTCCTGCTCTAGTCTTTGCCTTTTTTAAGATTGGAGCTCCTCTTTGACTTTCTCTTTATGCTAGGCAGATATTACTGCATGAGTTTCCTCCTCTGCTTCCCTCTTTTAATTTGCCTCTTCTCTTTTTCTTTTTATTCTCACAAAGACAGCTTTTCTGATATCTTGCTTAGGAGCCATCTCCTCCGATTCTGAAAAAACAAGCTCGGTTATCTCTTCTTCCTTATTTTCTTCAAGGGTATGCTCGGCAGAGGGCGTGATGACTTCTGTCGATAAGGCCAAAGTTTGAGGATCTTCAATGGCAATGGCCACACTTAGAGTTGGATGCCAGGCCGGATGGTGCTTATGGTAGAAGTCCCACTTCTGCTCCTCGGTCTAGCTAAACCACTGATGAAGTGTGTCAGTGACTTCACCGATTGCAAAGCCTTGTGGAGGAAAGACGAATGACCTATAAGGAGGCATGTAATTAAAAAGCATTGGCACTGACCTTGCAAATGGGAATGTATCAAGCCCCCTAAGAAATTTAAGAACTTTGCCAATGTGGTTGTGGTCGGCAAGAGTTCCCTTAGCCTAAACTTTTTTCTCTCATTCGTCTGCACGATGAAGAGACGGGTTAAAGCATAATACTTGAGAGTTTAAAGAAAAAATACTACAGTAACAAAGTTGAAACTATATAACCTGGCCCGAGCAACCAAGTAGTGATTTGAGGAAAATGATCTTCCTCGGGGTTGTGCATCCACTACACTAAGACAACGCAGAAGTTATCTTCGATTCCATTGATGTTGTCTGGAAGCATATGGACTAAAGCCTTCTCAGGTCAGAACTTTAGGTACCATTTGTCTTTGCCCCTCCTGACTCTTTGAATGCTATAATAGTGCAAAAGGTCTCACTCAGAAATATGGAACCCGTACCTACAATTAATCTCTTCTACCCTATTTACTATTCTATAGAAATTGTGTGAGACATTTCGAGGGGGGAGATTAAGTTTGAGGAACATTTTATGGAAAAAAAAGGAGATAGAAAACTTGAGTCCACCATCGATTATGGTAACCAAGGGAAATACCCCAACCTCATGCTTTATTTCTTTAGCAAGCCTAATACCTACATTTTGCAGGGATATTAAACCTTTGTTTGAAAGATTCGATCCCTTCTTTCTTAATTTCGTTTGCTAGCCTACCCATCTCCCAGAAGAAGTAAGATTGAAAGAATGAGGGAAAGATTCTCAAAAAGAAAATACTCACCCTACGAGAGTTCAAAGTCGAGCGAGGAGAAGGAACCAAAAAGATGAAAAGTAAAAATTGCTACAAGAGGCAAATAAGTAGTAAAGGTCCGAAAGATTCTGACAATGGAGGTCCATTAAAATATATAAATGTGTGTATATATGAGCGAGATAATGAAGGAAGAAGGTCAAGTGGTTAAATTTTCATTTGAAATTAGAGCTGAAATGATATTGATGGGCCGTCATTAAGGGTTTCGAGGTGAAAAATCTACCTCATACACGTAAGAAGCCGAGGGGTCATCTACGCGTCCATATTTAAAAGGCTATGTATCTAAAGTCAAATAACAAAGGAGATATGGAAAGATTTTATTTTGCATTAAAAGGTTAGGTCTTTGTTCTTTTGTTACTTTGCTTGGGTAATCACTTTCCCGACTAAAGTGGAGGCATAATATTGGTACAAAATATGTCATGACACATGGCAATTTCTCAAGTAAGGTTTGCCGAGCAAAAGGAGATTGGATTTTGCACGTTCCCGACCATTAAGATTGGATCTCACGAGTAAATGAGACTACCTAGAATGAATTCAGTTCCTTTGTAACCATTTAGTCAATTTATGACTAAACATATTTATTTAGATAATCCCTCATTGTACATGTGGTAGAATGATATGACATCAGGACATCCTAATTGTCTAAGTAGTACACCAAAATCTTAAACCCGTTTCACTTATATTTAATGTTACGTGATAGATATTAAATAAAAAATAAGTAATCACACGAGACAAGTAGCTAAATTAGAAAAGTAATAATTTTTTTGAGTTAAAGTAATGTTATTTTATTCATATTCTCTATACTATAAATACAACACTTAGCCACAAATTCAGCTATACTCACTATTACCTACCTTCTCGCCGTTTCATTCCTTGATTAATTGTTACGCCCATACTAATTGAACCATCAGAGGGATTGTAGTTAGGAACACTCTCTGACCCATCCTTCTATCTTGCATTGTCTTGCAGATTCGAGTCCACGTGTTTTTGGTAACCATGGTGAGCACGTTTGGTGGTAATTTTTGTTACCAAACATTAATAATAACCTTTTAAGCCATTAATATTAATCATTATTTAATAATTTTATAATAAATTTTGTAATATTTTATTTTCATATTATATATATTATGTATCTGTTTAGAATGTCAAATTTTGACTCAAAAAATAAATTTTATATTATTGGATGTTTTATGTGTTTGACCAAAATTATAAAAAAGTCAAAGAAAATTGAAGAAAATAAACTTGAAGAAAGTTAAAAAAAAAAAAAAATTAAAGATTTTTAGTATAAAAACGTTAAAATAATTAAATAATTAATATTTAATATTCCCAACACTATTTTTGAATTACTTTCTCTGCAAATTCGATATTCGAAAACTATATTCTAATCCTGCCATTCACAATACGCGTTTGCGAATCCGCGTGGGCCCACTTTCAGAAATGGAGATGTTAGACCTTGCAGTGTCCCTCTGGCAAACCATCCTGGCACGTGACCTGCAAAGTCTACAAAGCCGGCTAAAATCGAAGAAAAAAAAAAAAAAATTCGTCAACGTCTCCCCTTCAACATTTATTTAAAATTGTCTCCCCTTGAAGGCCGAGTTTCAAAGTTCAAAGTTGACGGCTTAACAATTAAAATCAATCATATGATAGGCTTGTTTGGTTAATAAAAATTATTAATTATTTATATTTTTTAATTAAATTTTATTATATATTACTTTTATATTAAATTTTTATATTTTATTATATGTCAAATTTTAACTAATCTAACAGTCCCCATAAATGTTTTATAGTTTTAGGCAAGTGATTGGGTGATTGAGATCATGAATTATGATGTCCATCATTCTCTTCTCCATCGTAACTTCCCTCTCCCTCTCTTCCAAACTCTCCACAGCACTCGACACCATATCTCCGAACCAAACCCTCACTGACATTAATGGTGACACCCTCGTTTCCACAGGGGAAGCCTTCGAATTAGGTTTCTTCAGTCCACCAAACTCCAACAACAGATATGTCGGAATATGGTTCAAGCAAGTCTCTTTACGAACACCCATTTGGGTGGCCAACAAGAACAACCCACTAAGAGATTCATCAGGGGTCCTTACAATCACAACAACAGGAAACGTAGTCATCACAAGCAAAAACCAAACAAATATGGTCATTTGGTCCTCCAATTCTTTTTCGTCTTCAACAACAGCTATCAATGCAGTATTGCAGCTACTAGACAACGGTAATCTTGTTGTAAAAATTAACGGAGGGAAAGGGAATTATCTATGGCAAAGCTTTGATTACCCATGCGATACATTAGTACCCGGTATGAAACTTGGATGGAATATGAAAACCAATAAAGAATGGTACATAACGTCCTGGAAAAGCTTGCAAGATCCATCTTCCGGCGACTATACGTGCAGACTCGACCGCCTTCCGCAAATCGTTCTTCATAAAGGTTCGAACGTAATGTATCGAAGCGGGCCCTGGGACGGCGTTCGATTCGGCGGAGGCCCTCCGCTGAACGAAAACGAGGTGGTCAATCACGTCGACGTCTTCAACTCGACCTACGCCTACTACTCCTTTGAGAACGTGGACGAAACCATTATTTCAAGGTTCGTGGTGAATCAGACGGGCTTGCTTCAGTACCTCAGATGGAACGAAAAGCGTGGGGAATGGGATCTTATAAGTATATTTCAAAGCGATTTCTGCGACACTCACGATATCTGTGGCGCTTATGGTCTCTGCAACATCAACGATTCCCCCGTTTGTCGCTGCCCAGATGGGTTTGCACCCAAATCCCCACATGAATGGAGCGAATTGGATTGGTCCGGTGGATGTGTGCGGAGAGAAGCGGTGGATTGTGGTGCCGCCGCGGGATTTAAGAAATTTTGGCGGTTGAAGTGGCCGGATGCTTCGCACTGGGTGAATAAGAGTGAGATGAATCAGGTGGATTGTGAGGCGACTTGTTTGAGGAATTGTTCGTGCGTGGCTTATGCTATCGCTGATGTTAGTGGGTGCATGGTGTGGTTTGGAGACTTGCTTGATATCAGAGAGTACGATGAAGGTGCACGGGACCTGTACATCCGGGTTGCTGCTTCTGAACTAGGTACTTTTTTTTTTCTTTTTTCTTTTGGTGCTAACTATTTTGTTATATGGCTCATATTTCAGGCATATTTTCCCTCTTTTAGAAGACCAATTTTATGTGTTAGTTTTAAAATTTCGGATATCACTTTTCCACGTTATGCAATTTGATATTTAAGCAATTCAATGCACATCAAATAATATCCTAGTCTTGGAACAAGTATACATAAACATATATATGGCAATCCACAATGCTGCAAAATGAATAGAATAAAACAACTTCAATCTCATTTTGGACGGTCTTGTGTTATGTATTCAATTTTTTTATTTATTTAATTCTTGTAATAGCTATAAATAGTAATATTACACTTACACCCTTATTTTACATCATTTCTTACACTCTATCGGTAACAATTAGTAGTCATCAGTTCATTTTATTTAAAATCATCACAACTATAAAATATGACTTTTATCTTGCGCCTGTAATGATTTTGAACGAAATGAACTAGTAACTACCCGTTATTACTAATAGAGTGTAAATAAGAGTGTAAACTAAAGGTATAAACGAAACATTTTTTTTGAACCAATTGTCAAACTTATGGGTGTACTACATGTCATTTTCTGATGGCTTTGACTAATTGACCATTTATTCTTCTTTATTCATATCAAGTTTGATATGGTTTCACGTAATCATGTTGTCAAATTGGATCCGGCTCGACGAGTTGACCTGCTAATCAAGTGATTCAGCACTTAAATTGGGCCAAGTTGGTAAATTAATCGGCGAAAATATTGAACCGGTGAAACTTGATTTGACTCGATTTGATTCGGTCAACCCAAAAAAAATCGAACGACTTGGTATTGACCCGGTCATTAATCTATTTTTTTTTTTTTAATTTCAACAAAACACAGGTCGACCTGGTAGTCCGAGAGTTGACTCGGTGACTGGATAACCCGGTACTTAAACCGGATCTTACAACTATGTACGTAATTTCCAGCCCACCACTAACATATATATATATAATTAATAATCCTAGTATCAAAATCATTTATAAGATATAGTTAGCGATTTGTATCCACTGATTAATTGCTCAAATCATTAGCCAATCTAAATTAATCGGTTCGGGATGTTAGCTAGAACAAAAAGTACGCAAATTATCAAAAATGAATACTATAGATATCTTCCGAAGTTGTTTAAAAGCAAGTTTTGATACTTGCAAAAGAATTGGAGTAACAGTGATTGCATCTCTAGTCACTAATTAATATTTATTTATTTATTTTTAGATGGTGGGGTACTTGAAAAAGGTTCTAACAAGAACAAACGGACGGCTGTGATCGCATCAGTAACAGTGATCTCGGTGCTCCTCGTTTTGGCTTTA
Source organism: Pouteria glomerata (assembly GCA_035590655.1). Taxonomy (NCBI): domain Eukaryota; kingdom Viridiplantae; phylum Streptophyta; class Magnoliopsida; order Ericales; family Sapotaceae; genus Pouteria; species Pouteria glomerata. The sequence goes on from JAVXUM010000030.1 coordinate 7,263,714, forward strand.
ATCAGCTGGTATGTTATTAGGAACCGGACTGGCAGGTGGAGAGGAGGTAGACATTTTATCTCAGAGATCCCCTTTTTTATTTTATTCTTTATTTTTCCTTTTGATTTGTGGCCGTGTTGCTTCATTATCAGTCAAGGCATTCAAATAGATGCCATCTCTTGAATAAATATTTAATTACTTCAGAAAATTTAACTGAAACTAATTTTGGTCAAATGTATTGTTAAATAACATCCCTTATGTTATTGTATATTTAAACAATTAAATATTAAAAGTTTAATTTTATATAAAAGATAATTTATTTCTATACATATAAAATTTTATATATTACCTTATTGTATTATTTATTTAAAAATTTACTCTTGGTCAAAAGCTACTTGTTTAAACTAATATAAAACCAGCAATCACTAGCCAAAGTCCCAGCTGCAATTACTTACTAAAAAAAAGAAAACTCCCAGCTGCAATTTCTAGTCGAAAACATTTTTTTTAAATTTATTATTATTGTTATTATTATTATTATTATTATTATTATTATTATTTTAATAGACGGTTTAGTAAATGACCCATAAATGGAAAATCAGGAAAGAACTACAAAGTCGTAGCTCGGCGATTCATGGTTAGTTTGTAATTTTACAATTAGGGTTGGTTTTGAGAAAAACAATTAATTTTTTTATTTTTTTAGCTTATTTTTTTATATGGTTTTTTCATTAAATTTTATTTTTTTAATTAAATAATTTTTAGCATGTTTTCCACATTTATTAAAAAAAAATTATAAATAAAATGCTTCCAAATAATAAAATTTACCTGTATATAAAAATTAGTGTTTTTTTTTAAGAAACACTAACTTTCCCATACATTATTTTGTAATTTTTTGTAATTTTTTAATAAATGTAAATAATATGTCTAAAAATTATTAAAAATCTAAATTTTAATAAACAAAAGTCATATAAAAATAAACATAAACTAAAACACAAATTCAATTTTTTAGGGTGTTTGGTATGATGAAAAGTGAGATAAAATGAGATAAATTGTGGGTTCGTAATGCGTGCAGTGAGATAAGTTT
>JAVXUM010000030.1:7264873-7282004 GCA_035590655.1 Pouteria glomerata
ATTTAAACTCATTTTAATTATTTCATTTTCTCAAAAATAATACAAAAATATACCAAAATAAAATACCGGGTGTTACACATTTGATGGGAGAAAAACCCCGAACTAGGGCTAATTACGAACATACCCCCACGATTTGGATCCCTAGGCCTAGAGTGGATCGGAATGCAGTCTAAGCAGGGCCCACCTCTGAGCTCAGCAACTCGGATGGCTCGAGCTCATATGTAACGGACGAATCAGATCCCCGCGATTCGCGCCATCGTTTAAGATCACGAATCATCCCATCAAGGAAATTTTTTTCGGATTAGCTCATGTAACAGCATGTCCCTAGCACAGATAAGGAAGGAACCATGAAATCTGGAACCCGTTTGGGTTGACGCTTATCTCTAAAACCCAAAGAACTGATATATAAGAAGGGGGATTCTACTAGAACAAGTATACAATCTTTACCGTAATTCTGCCAATTAGAATTAAATTCTATCTCTAACTTAGTTATCGGAAGCCCTTTGGTAGGCATCCCACCAGTGTCTTTAGCGAACAGGTTTGATCACTTCGTCGGATTTGGGTTGACGTGACGGGCCATCGGATCGAGAAATCTCGAGAAACCAGTATCAATAATAATAAATTTACCAAATACCTAAAAGTTATAGAAAATCACTAAAAATTATATTTTTATTTACCAAACATACCAAAAATTATCACAAATAATTTTTAACAAAAAACTATCAAAAATTACCCAAAATTGTAGTTGCCAAACGCCCCTTAACATTTAAACTCAATCATATGATGGGCTTGTTTTGTTAAGAAAAATTAATTAAAAATTAAAAATTATTAATTTTTATATTTTTTAATTAAATTTTATTCTATATCATTTTTATATTTTATTTTTATATTTTATTATATTTTTTAACCATATTTTAACTAATTAAATAGTCGCGATAAATATTTTATTATTTTAAACAGGTGATTAGGTGATTGAGATCATGAATTATGATGGTCGAACTTCTCCCCATCATTCTCTTCTCCATCGTAACTTCCCTCCCCCTCTCTTCCGAACTCTCCACAGCACTCGACACCATATCTCCGAACCAAACCCTCACAGACATTAATAGTGACACCCTCGTTTCCACAGGGGAAGTCTTCGAATTAGGCTTCTTCAGTCCACCAAACTCCAACAACAGATATGTCGGAATATGGTTCAAGCAAGTCTCTTTACGAACGCCCATTTGGGTGGCCAACAAGAACAACCCTCTAAGAGATTCATCAGGGGTCCTCACACTCACAACAACAGGAAACGTAGTCATCGCAAGCAAAAACCAGACAAATATGGTCATTTGGTCCTCCTCCAATTCTTCTTCGTCTTCGACAACAGCTATCAATCAAGTATTGCAGCTACTAGACAACGGCAATCTTGTTGTAAAAACTAACGGAGGGAAAGGAAATTATCTATGGCAAAGCTTTGATTATCCATGCGATACATTAGTACCCAGTATGAAACTTGGATTGAATATAAAAACCAATAAAGAATGGTACATAACGTCCTGGAAGAGCTTGCAAGATCCATCTTCCGGCGACTATACGTACAGACTTGACCCTCGCGGCCTTCCGCAAACCATTCTTCGTCAAGGTTCGAACGTAAAGTATCGAAGCGGGCCCTGGGACGGCGTTCGATTCGGCGGAGACCCTCCGCCGAAAGAAAACGCGGTGTTCAATCCCATCTTCGTCGTCAACTCGACCTACGTCTACTACTCCTTTGAGAACGTGGACGAGACCGTTATCTCAAGGTTCGTGGTGAACCAGGCAGGCTTGCTTCAGCACCTCAGATGGAACGAAGCGCGCGGCAAATGGGTTGATATACTTACATTGCAAGGCGATAACTGCGACAATTACGATGTTTGTGGCCCTTATGGTCTCTGCAACATCAACGATTCCCCCGATTGTCACTGCCCAGATGGGTTCGGACCCAAATCCCCACACGATTGGAGCCGATTTGATTGGTCCGGTGGATGTGTGCGGAAAGTAGCGGTGGACTGTGGTGCCGCCGTGGGATTTAAGAAGTTTTCGCGGTTGAAGTTGCCGGACGCTTCGTACATGGTGAATAAGGGTGAGATGAGTCGTGTGGATTGTGAGGCGACTTGTTCGAGGAATTGTTCGTGCGTGGCCTATGCTAAGACTGATGTTAGTGGGTGCGTGGTGTGGTTTGGAGAGTTGCTTGATATCAGAGAGTACAGTGAAGGTGGACAGGACTTGTATATTCGGGTTCGTGCTTCTGAACTAGGTACCTTTTGTTGTCTAACCATTTAGTTATATGGCTCATGTTTCATGCACATTTTCCCTCTTTTAGAAGACCAATTTTATGTGTTAGTTTTAAAATTTTGGATATCACTTTTCATGTTATGCAATTTGATATTTAAAGTACAATTTGAGCAATTCAGTGCAAATCAAATAATATCCTTGTCTTCGAACAAGTATATTTGTATATGGCAATCTACCATGCTGCAAAAGGAATAGAAGAAGTATTAACAACTTCAATCTCACTTTCGACAGTGTAGTGCTATTTTTTCAATTTTTTTTTTTTTTTTTTAATTCTTGCAAGGGCTATAAATTGATGGGTAGAAACAAAAAATAAAAAAAAAACAGGAAGCTTTCTTTATTCAAATAAATAAGCTTTAATTGATCTCACAAACCTAACTTACAACTTATATAACAAAACATTCAAACAACAGAGCACTCAATCTTCTACCCGATAAAAACAAAATGCATCAATACATTTATTTATATAGAGACAAAAGAAAGAAAAATGACCACACAAGTTTCCACCCTTTTTGCCCATTCATTGCTTCTCTTGGCTTTGGTTTAATCTTCTTTAACCAACTCCCAGAATAACTCTTAGCCAACGACCAAAATTTGTGTAGCAGGTTTTTCTTTAATTCTTGCCCAATGGTCAATAGATTTCTAAATGTTTCTTCCTTTTGACCAAGTCATGTGGTCAAGTTTATACTATATTCAACATAAATTCCTAGGCAACATAGATAAGTTACCTAATTGATATCAACAACAGTTTAAGGCGGATTTGTTGGGGGTTACACCCTAAAGAAATTTTTTTGAGCTGAAAATATTTGAACTCTTTTATTAATTTATCTTATTTCACAATAACTTTAATTTAGTAAATAAAAAAAAGAGTAATGTAGAGAGAGAAAAAATAATGAAAGAGTATAAATATTTATAATTTATTTTTTTAAATTTAGTAATATATATATATGTATAACGGCCTTATAACTCAAAACATTGATAATTCTCTCTTACCGTTAAAAAGTTGCGATTAAGTAACCTCTAAAGTCGTCTAATCAATTGTCAAATTTGAAAGCCATGATTTCAAACTCTCTCTGGATGAACAAGTCACATAAAATCTTGCAATTAATTGTTAAATTTATGGGTGTACTACTGTCATTTTCTGATGGGCTTTGACTAATTGACCATTTATCCTCCTTCATTCATCTCAAGTTTGATATGGTTTCACGTATTATTCCTTGGATCAACTTTGCTAGACAATTCTAATTTCCAGCTCACCACTAACATATATATATATAATTAATAATCTTAGTATCAAAATCATTTATAAGATATATTTAGCGATTTGTATCCACTGATTAATTGCTCAAATCATTAACCAATCTAAATTAATCAGTTCAGGATGTTAGCTAGAACAAAAAGTTGGCAAATGCCTGCCCAGGGCCAGAAAGATTAAAGTTACATTGTCAAAAATGAATATTATAGATATCTTCCGAAGTTGCTTAAAAGCAGGTTTTGACACTTGCAAAAGAATTGGAGTAAATTCTTCTAGATGCATCTCTAACATGCTTTTAGCCATAAAATTTTTTTTGTCACATGTACAATTGCATCTCTAGTTACTAATTAATATTTATTTATTTATTTATGGATGGTGGGATACTTGGAAAAGGTTCTAACAAGAACAAACGGACGGCTGTGATTGCATCAGCAACAGTGATCTCGGTGCTCATTGTTTTGGCTTTAATCAGCTGGTATGTTATTAGGAACCGGACCTGCAGGTGGAAAGCAGGTAAACATTTTATCTCAGAGAACTTTTTGTTTTTCTTCTTTTTATCTGTGGCAGCCTTGCTTCATTATTAGTCAGGGCATTCAAATATATACTAGCTCTTGAATTAATGTTTAATTAGTTCAGAAAATTTAACTGAAATTAATTTTTGTCAAATGTTTCCATTATTAAATAACATCCCTTACTTTATTTTATATTTAAACAATTAAATATTAAAAATTTAATTTTATATAAAAGATAATTTAATTCTATACATATAAAATTTTATATATTCCCTTATTGTATTATTTATTTAAAAATTCTATACCCTCGGTCAAAAGCTACGTATTTAAACTAACATAAAGCCAACAATCACTAGCCAAACTCCCAGCTGCAATTTCTAGTCGAAAACATTTTTTTTTTCATTTATTATTATTATTATTATTATTATTATTATTATTATAGATGGTTTAGTAAATGACCCATAAATCGAAAATCAGGAAAGAACTACAAAGTCGTAGCTTGGCGATTCATGGTTAGTTTGTGATTTTACAATTAGGGTTGGTTTCGAAAAAAACAATTAAATTTTTTATTTTTTTAACTTATTTTTTTATATATTCTTCATTAATTTTTTTTAATTAAATAATTTTTAGCATGTTATCCACATTTATTAAAAAAAGGAATTATAAATAAAATGCTTCCAAATAATAAAATTTACCTATATATAAAAATTAGTGTTTTTTTTTTTTTTAAGAAACATTAACTTTCCCATACATTATTTTTTAATCTTTTGTAATTTTTTTTATAAATGTAAATAATATGTCTAAAAATTATTAAAAACTAAATTTTAATTAAAAAATGTCATATAAAAATAAGCATAAACTAAAACACAAATTCAATTTTTTTTTTCTCCAAATCAACTCTTATTATGTTATAAAGGATTTGTTTCGAAATTTGTGAATAGAAGTTGAAACTGGACACTAATGGGGGGTCAAAGTCACATCCAAATAATGCCATTAAACATAGACCCTTTCCCACTTTCAATAATAGGGACACACCTTTTTTCAAATGAATAAAATTCAAAGTTGTAGACCTGAAATTCAGCACTTGGTTTATGTTTCCTTACTTTCTAGAGAGCGATTCTTCTGAACTGGAAGCATATGAAATGTTGGATCAGGAATGTAACACCTTATTTGAAAATTAACACGTACGCGTGACAAAGAGGACTAGTTAGTTCTTCCATGCACTTGACTGAGAACGAAAATGATGCGAAAAATGGAAGACTAAAAGCGAATAGAGGCAAATATATGAAAAAAAACAAATGAGATTTTCGAAGTCCTTTTTTTTGTGCTAGGTAAAATAATTATATTAATAAAGTAAAATATGTAATAAAGAGATCCACGGTATACCTTAGAATTTAATCCCAACAAACTCAAGTAGGTTATCAATAGTCACTAAAACTATACAAAATAATTACTGTAACCATTAATGTTTTCTTAACGTAAAAGTCTACAGCATCCTAATTTAATAGTTGAAGCTTATATTTGGAGATGAAGATGCTGTTTTGTTGATGTCCAACGATCTTAAATAATAGGTTATTTTGTGTTGATTTTTTGACTTTACTATTGTATCTTCATTTTAGAGATTTGAAGTCAAAAGAGAAGATGTGACAATTGTGATGATCACTTCTAGAATGTAACATGTGTTGCTTCCCACAATTTGGATATGTTTCATCTTGAATTATGTTTTAATTGATGACAAAAAGGTGAAGCACGATTTAAACCTTTAGAGGGTTAAAGGGATATTGTTGTGTGTATCAAATAATTTTTATGTGATTAATTTCCTAATCTCTACAGCTTTGAGACTCGATAATCTAAGGCAGCAACAGGTTTATGACAACAAACAAAGCATTGTGGAGGAAGACCTAGAGTTACCTTTATTTGACTTGGCAACAATTTTAACAGTCACTAAAAACTTCTCTTTTGAAAATAAGATTGGAGAAGGTGGTTTTGGTCCCGTTTACAAGGTAATTTTCTATAATGTTTACTTAGTTAACAATCAAATGCTTTGAATTTAGTGATTGTTTAAACTACTTAATTTTATCAACTTTTAACCTAATATCTCATTTAATTCTTGATAAACAAATAGGGTGAATTTCCAAATAAACAAGAAATAGCCGTGAAGAGACTTTCCAAAACCTCAGGCCAAGGCCTCAATGAGCTCAAGAATGAGGTTATATTGATTTGAAAGCTGCAGCATCGGAATCTAGTTAGGGTTTTAGGATGTTGTATTCATCAAGAGGAGAGAATGTTAATTTATGAGTACATGCCAAACGGAAGTTTAGACTTGTTCCTCTTCAGTTATAACATCTAAGCCTTTTAAATCTTTGAACTTTTGCTTGATGAACCTTTGAAACTTTTGCTTGATGTATAGTGAAGTTCCTAATATACTTGCAACTCTCAGATCAAGCAAGAGATACATCACTTGATTGGAAAACCCGCTTCGACATAATAGTGGGAATTGCTCGAGAACTTCTCTATCTACATCGGGACTCAAGATTGAGAATAATTCATAGAGATTTGAAAGCAAGCAACATTTTGCTGGATCATGAGATGAATCCAAAAATTTCAGATTTTGGTTTAGCAAGAACTTTTGGAGGTGATCAGTCAGAAGAAAAAACAAACAGGGTTGTTGGGACTTAGTAAGTACATACCTTTTATATCTTTCTTTTCATTTCCTATGTCTAATGCTTGCCATTTGATAAGTCTCTACTATGACTATGTGCAGTGGTTATATGTCTCCTGAATATGTGATAAGCGGGCAATTTTCAGTGAAGTCCGATATTTTTAGTTTTGGTGTTTTAGTTTTGGAGATAATAAGCGGGGAAAAGAATAGGGAGTTTTATCATCCTGCGCACAGCCTCAACCTTCTTGGACATGTGAGTTTACAATAGTTTACATAAAATACACTTACTAAGTCTTTGTTTGGCAGGTGAGTTTGCATACAGATGATCATAATTAGAGACAAATCTTTATTCTAATTTTGACCATCCATCATGGCTTTATGAAATGACCCCTACTCACATGCAAAATACACACTAAAATCTTAATTTTCTTTTTGTTAGTGTAAGAAAAGAATATTGTTTAAAGCTAAAGATCAAAATTGGAACTTGTTTTTTGTTTTAGGCATGGAAATTATGGAAGGATGGAGAGCCGATAAAACTTGTCGATGCTTTTATGGAGAGTTTGGTTCCATCAGAAGTCTTAAGATGTATTCAAGTGGCCCTTTTGTGCGTGCAAAATCGCCCCAATGACAGGCCGACAATGTCAGTTGTTCTATCAATGTTGGACAGTGAGAACCAAAATTTGCCCAGACCTAAACAACCGGGCTTTTACTCAGAGAGGTTTCCGACTGACAGAGATTGTACATCAACTGGGAAAAAACCTTGTACCTCCAATGAAGTAACAATAACGATGCTGCATGGTAGATAGAATTGTTGCCTTTACATGTGTTCGTAAAATCCTTTTCGCATACAACTTATACTGCTTTGTAATTGCAATTTTTCTCTATCAATTAAAATTCATAATTTTGTAATTTGTTTGGGGAAAAGAAATTAAGAAGAAAAGAAAATAAGTTAACTCTGTGTGTATTTGTCATATGAGCGAAACTATTTGGGACAACGTTTGAATTTATACACCCAGCTTATATGTTATTCATGTATTTAGGATATAAATATATGTGTACTTTTTAATAATCAACATTAGTATCTTTTCTTCATCAAAAAATTAATATATTTTCAACATGTTTTCAAGGAGAGTAATGCAGTTGCTGATGGCTTGGCAAAGATAAAATTCTAAAGGAGTTTCCCTGCTTTATATATATTAAATATATATCTATAATATAATATTAAAACAATATAATTTCTCTTTTTCCCTCTCCTTCACTCTCATCTTGCGATGACATGCATCTTTACTCTCTTTGCCACCTTTTTTTTTTTCAAATTTTTGAATTATTTTTAAAATTCCTTTCTTCTTTCTTATTTTCTTTTCTTTTCACATTTATAAAACTTTTATTTTTTTATCTCATATAAATAAAGCATACAACTCTACATTTTCTTTTATCTATAAACTTACTAGAGTTGTGTCATATTGATTTAATAAATTTTAAAAAAACTAATGAGTTTTGTAAAGGGACCTATTTGCTTGGGTTGGAATCCGAAAGTGGAACCACTTGCTTGGTTCCTAAAACAGGATTCAGTTGGTTAAAAATTTCATTTAAATTAAGTCATGGGTATCAAAAAAATCAGTTATAATGTAATTGTAAAATTTATATTTTCCAAATATGTTACTAATTAATTTAAAAACATAAATAAAAATATAAAAAAAATTAAAGATTACAAAATACAAAAGCTTAAATAATAATTAGGTTATTTCTTCTATAACAATTCTTAGGATTTTTAAAATTTAAAATTATCAAATACTAATTAGGATTAGGAGTAGTTATATTTTTAAATAAGTTTAAATTTAAATTGGTCACATTGACTGTATTTATTTTATTTTATAAATCATTTGTAATAATATTTTTATTCGAGTTATTTTTATAAAATTAATCAAAAATTTAATATCAAATCCTATGTAAACTTCATATATATTATTCTATTTTTTGTTCTTGCAAATCTTTGAATAAAATTAGTTTTGGGATTAATTTTTTCTAAATTTTAATTTTAAATTTAAATTGATACTTTTTTAATTAACAACAGTATTTTCAATTTTAGTCATTTCTATGAAATCAATCGAAAAATGATTATTAAATTATGTGTGGTAAACTGAAAATTAGTTAATTATCATCGCAAAATTTACATTCTTAATTAATTAGACTTGAAAGAAAAATTGATTATATTTAAAAAAATCTATCTCTCTTATAATAATATTGATTACAATTGAAAAATGCAATTATAAATCACCATTCGAAATAGAAAACATGCATTCATTTCCTTGATTTTAAGTTGTTTTTATTATATTTGTTACCTATGATTTTTTGTTCTCAAAATGCAAGAAAAAGAAGGAAATTATTGAGATTAGCAACGATAATGAAATTGAAAAAGTCGTTGCTGCTCAGACACTTTGATGTTCAGTCCGGACAGCAACAAAGAAGAGGTGTGCTGAAGGATGAATAAAGATTTCAAAACTCACTGGTGTCTGAACACATTTATCGTGCGATCTAGACACCAACCAAGATGCAATAAGATTTCCAACCATAGGGTTTAGTTTTCGGGACGATATATATAGACATAATGTAGTCATCATGGGCTCGTTTTTTTGAAAATTTTTTTTATTAAGTTGTCCATTCTTCCATAGCATACAATTAGGGTTTTGGTTGATTGAAGAAATAATTACATATTTTATCTTTCTTGCATTTTGATTTTATTCAATTTTGAAGTACGGTATTTGTTTTCAATCTTTAATATAATGACTTTATTTTTAGTTTTTAAGCTTTTTGTATGTTTTGATGTTATTTCAACAATGCTAAACTAGATTTCTTAATCTTAATTCAATCCCTCAAGGAAGGATGGTTGATTACAAACCATGTGATGTGCGTAGATGTTTATATTCCGTGCAAACGTGAATATACATATTGTTATTATTTTTAGATTCAATTCTATTTATTTTAAAAACATATGAAAACAAAACTACTTGACTATATTCATTGCATGCATGTGTTGTACTATGGGGGAGAATGGTTAGCCTCGTTTTAGCTACCAATTAGTCTTTTAAATCACAAACTCCATTTGCATGGTACAGTGCATAGTACATAGAGAGAGAAAAAATAATTAAAAAGATAACTTATTCTAAAGCTTCTACATAGCAGGAAAGAAGTGTCAAAAGTAGATAACGTTCCCTCTAGTACTGTTAAATACTAATGACTTTAATTTCCTTGAACCCATGTTTTTCTTTTCCAAACTTTCACCTATCAAACAAATTATCCTGTTTAACTATTTATAGGAGTAACAATCACCATGACTATCACTCTAAAAAATTATAATTTTACTGTCAATTAATCAAAAAAAGTGATAAAATTTGTTTATATATGTTAAAATATAAAGAAAAACATCCATGAATAATAACTTAATCTAGTAGTCAATTATACTAACTTTTAAAAATGTAGCATGAAATTCATTGTTACTGTATTTTGGCAATATGAAATCACGTTTAAATTAATTTATTATTTTTTAAATTGATTTTCATCAATCAAAACAAATTTGATCGCTAAAAGACCTCCTTTGTCTACCAAATTGCCAATTGGTCAACAATATTTTTAAAGATCAAAAATAAATCTTTAACAACTAAATTTTTTACCGTTAAAAATGTGCTATGTTGTCGTACTGTATACAAGGGCGGAGAGTTATGTTGGCATTCAATCATTGAGAATTTGTATAGGAATGTTGGTATATATGCGAAGGGTGCAATAAGCATAAATAACACCGTACCTTGGCTTGTGTTTCAAGGTAAGTTCCAATAGCAAGGCTTACTGGTAAGTAGCCGATGTCTGGGCTATTAATTTAATTTATCGAGTTTTCTATTAAACGTTTTAATTTATTATTTTTTTTAGTAATTAAACGTTTTAATTTATTGTTCTTGCAAGTCATCACGTTTACTAATTAATTTTATTTTATTTGATGGGTTATAAATGATAGTAATTAAGAGAGTTTTTAATTTATTAAAATTAATTAAATTCATCAAATTTTATTAATTTTTTTATATTTTTTCAAATCAAATTTTATCATATATTATTTTATATTAATTTTTTATATTTTTATTTTTTTTTTTTGGTCGTCTGAATACTACTTAATTCTTTAAATATCGATCAAAGGCAAAGCCAAACTTATGAAAAATTTAGGCCTTATTTAGTTTGTTTTTTATTTTCTGTTTTAAGTTCATTTTTTATTTTGGACTTTTGAAAATAAAAAAAATAGTTTAAAGCGCATTTGGTTGCTTGTATTTTTAAATTTTATTTTAAAAAACAGAAAATGAGTCAGCACATAAAATGAAAAATGATAAAAAAATCATTTTGAGTATTTTTAACTCAAAATAAAAAAAACATAACTTTTTTGCTATCATATTTTAAAATTTTTATAACATAAAATATATAAAATAAAAAATAAAAATCAAACTAAATGTCATTTTAATACTACCATGTGCTCTTATATTAATAGACCTTTGAAAGGGAGAAAAAAAACAAAGTGAGAATGCAAAATGGGGTAAATGGGTAAGCCAATGCCTCGAATAGCTTAAGGGCGTTGGAAGGAAATGAACACTTTGAGACGTTTTTAGTGACGTCACAGTTCATCTAGAAGGTTAGCGTCTAATCCCTATCTACTTAACTGGTTAACGAAGACTCTTTCAATATTGGAAGTCATTTGATTATTAATTAGATGACTTCAGGCAAATCCCTATCTACTTAACTGGCTAGCGAAGACTCTTTTAATATTGGAAGTCATTTGATAATTAATTGTTATTTGTTTATTTAGTTTTAGTTATTCATCTTTATGAAAGCCTAATTGTTTTGGTCGTTTCAATTGTAAAATTAATTAATTATGGCTGCCATATCTTAGCATCCTCAATTTTAACTATAGTTATTGTCACCGTTGGTATTAAAGTAGATTAGACAATACCGATAGATTAGAGACGTGACATAATTTTGACCATAAATTTTCCTGATCTCATTTCTTTGTTTCAAATCTTGTCAGCAATTTTTTGACCCCATGGACATGCAATCAGGATGAATTAATTTCTATTACAATCCTAACTATATGATTACAGTACAACTAAGCTAATTTGTTATTGTAACTATAGGGATATAACGTGATTATTATTTTTTTTCAAATCTATTACATTTTTAAAGTATTTCATATCTATTAAATGCACCACAAATCTATGGTTATTGAGAGAATAAGGAGATCAATGGGATTAATAGAGCATTTCCAGTCAAATTCCATCGACTCTCTCTTGTTAAGAAATATTAATTACAAATATATGCTTTTTATTAACTACCTAATCTCTCTGTCCCCCCTCTCTCCCTACAAACTCTCTCTAGTTCAAACTAACTAGATTATGAGTTTTAGGTCGGGAACCATCTCTTTTCTTTGACAACTTTTTTTTATTTGCAAGTACTTTGACCAAGAAAAAAAATCTTAGTGGCATAACAAATATGTGCAGTGGCATAACAAATATGTGCAGAGTAAATTTTTACCTTACACAATTATAGTGCTACAAGTTAATAAAAAAGCCATCCTAGAAAATGATATTATGGCTTGACGTGATTGGTACTCGCATTCAAGACACAAATTAAATTGAAATTAAATTTTAGTGTTTAAAGTTTGTTGAAAAATAAAATAAAATAAAATAATATATTAACTCCTTTGTTCATATACTAATGCTAGTAATTTTATACAAAAATGATTATTACGCCGGTATAAATGATTGAATAGCATTCTGTTGTATTAGGTAACTAATAAGATTAAATTTAATATTTTTTTAACTATAATCTTAGAAATTCGTCCCTAGTTGATAATTTTATTAAGAATATGTTTGGATTAAATATAATTTTGTGAATTTATTTTATAATTTATAATTTTAAATCTTTGTTGTAGAGGTATATATTTTTTTTCAAATATTGTGAATGACTAGTAATTGTTAGTGTCTAAAAATACAAAAATATAATTTTGTTTGCAAATAGTTTAAATTAAAATTATAAATCAAACCTACATAAAAAAAATATAAAATAATAATGTATAAAAATAAAAGTTACTAATCCAAAGAAATTAAAGTGTTCATACAATGTTTAAAAAAAGTGTAAAACTTTATTATTTATTACTAATATTATCAAATTTTTAAAAATATTAATTTAAAAATTTTTATGTAAAAAGTATTTAAAAAAATATGAAAAGAATGAAAGAGTATGCTTTCATATAAAATGACCGAAAATATAATTAAAGTGAAGAAAAAATAATTTTTATTATTAAATAAATTTAATAATTAAAAATATCCTAATATCACGTCAAAAGCTCCCTTGTAATATAGATTAATCCACAATAGTTAACTTCACTTTTTGATTGGGCGCGTTATTAATATTATGCGGACCCATTTCCCATTAGCAACTTATGTGTTAGTACCCATTTCCCATTAGCAACTTATGTGTTAGTACCCTTAGGCTAAGTTTGTTAACGGGATAGAAAGAAGGGACGAGAATCATCATTCGGGGGCTCACACATATAATGTATTCATTTAACAAATGGTTGAAGGATGAAAAATTTAAACCGGATGTAATATCTCGAGAATTGGCGGATGGGTAATCCGAGAGTGGGTGGAGTATTATTAATATCTCATTTTCAAATTTGTTTTTCGTTAAGATTTAAAGGTTCAAAATTATTTTTTATCACATCACATATCAAATCACATCTGTTATCCCACTTTATATCCCACTAACCTAACACCAAAAAAATAATCTTACATAAAAAATTAGTCCCATATTATATTCAATCCCATATATTATCTCATAGTATTAGTTATACCTCATTATTCAATTCCTAAAAATAAACACAACCTTAAAGCATAAAAGAAAATAACAAGGAATTGATTCTTTTAATTGTATCTTCGATTAAGGAAAAAGTTAATGCTAATAATTGTCATGATGCACTTATTGAGGAAGATTTTTTAATTATTGCATGTTTCTCTTTACAATTGAAGAATTAACTCCATATTAAAAAGAGAAAAAATCCTTTGAAGTAATAAATTATTAAATTTACCCTATTGGGACGATTCCTTTAATTTATCTAATTATAAATTCTTTTATGGTAGTGATAATTATAAAAATTGCATTTTTTTAACAATTAAGAAACATGACAATGCAAGAGAAATGTATTCCGTTAATTTCAAATAAATATTAGATTTTTTGATATCCTACACAATTTTTATTTTTTTGTTTTTTGTCAACTTTGTCCCAACTTAAAAACTACACTGCCCCGGCTGTTAAGTTTACATTTAATGGAAGAATCTTAGAATTATTGATGATATAAATAACATATTGAAACTAATTAATCAAAATACTTGTTTTATTTATTTTTTATTATATACGCACTTTTTATCTAGTAGAATGCTTCAATCTGATGCAAAATTTCCAAGATAAAGAACTCTAAACAACTATAACAAGTTCTATCCCAGGCGTTGTGTTTGATTAGGGATATAGGGTGGATTGAACTGTCATTAATCCCACGGCCGCTTACAAATTTTATGTTTTCTATTTTTTTATCTTCTATTTGTTTGCATGGGATATTGTATATCTTTTATTAAAATAAAACACACAATATTATTATCAAATGATGATATTATATAAATATCAGAATTTATTTTCATTATACAACATGATTAAGTTGCCATTGATCTTGATAATAAATTTTTGTAACCTATCATTTTTCATATTTTATGCACCTGTTATTTTTGAATTATTTTCTCCTACAAATTTGATATTTAAAAACTATGTTCCAATTCTACTATTTGATGGTGAGCACTTCTGAATTCATGCGAGCCCATCTTTCAAACTATTGTTTAAAGTATTGGTAGAGTATCTAATATCACGGTTTCTCAACTCAGTATTATGAGGAGTCGCGTTCAGATCTCAGTTTGAGTCGAAGATTCTTGTTGAAAATATATAAATCAACTTGCCGTGGTATTTGAGATATCAGCGATACTTTAAGCTGTGAAGAAATCACAGCGATATCTCACCGATTCATACAATATAGTGGTGAGCTGATTGTAAAAAAAGAGAGAGAACCCCATTTGAGCAGAATAATTTTAAATCTAAAGTGAGATAGACCTAACCAATGTTAGCCAGTCGTTGGTGCTCGTCAACTCTAGACCTTTGCGTTGGTCAGTCGCGAGTAGCCTTGTGAGACTCCAGTAGTTACCACCATTATCATATCATTAACATATCCTAATATCCCTCCCTCACACAGAATCCCATTGACTGTTGCTGTCATTTGAAAACTCAAATTCTCCCACCACCGATCGAAATCTTTGCCCTTCTCCTCCTGTGCAGTTCTTTTTATTTTTCTTTTATTTTTTTCTTTTCTTATTTTTATTGACTAGTATGAGTGTTTTTTTTAATATCAAATAGTTTTACAAATTAAATATTTAATGATGGCTTTGTGAGTTTTTATTTTTGTTTTCTTTTTTCTAGTAAATAAATTATTGTCATTTTTTTTTCTTCACAAACCATTATGAGTTTTTGTTTTTAATTATTGGTACAAAATATGCCATGACACGTGGCAGTTTCTTAAGTAAGGCTTGTCGAGCAGAAGGAGATGGGATTTTACGCGGTCCCGGCTATTAAGATTGGATCTCACGAGTAAATGAGACTTGCTAGAATGAATTCAGTTCCTTTGTAATCCTCTAGTCCATTTATGACTAAAAATATTCATTCAGATAATCCCTCATTGTACATGTAGCAAAATGATATGACATAAGAACATCCCAATTGTCTAAATAGTACACCAAAGTCTTGAACTTGCCTCATTTGTATTTAATGCTACATGACGGGCATTAAATAAAAAATAAGTAGTCACACAAGCCAAGTGACCAAATTAGGAAAGTAATGATTTCCCTGGGCTAAAGTAATGCTATTTATTTATATTCTCTATACTATAAAATACAACACTTAGTTACAAATTTAGGTACACTCACTATTACCCACCTCCTCACCATTTCATTTCTTGATTCATTCTTGCGCCTATACTGACTGAACCATCGGAGGGATTATGGTCAGGAACACTCCCTAGCCCGTCCTTCTAACTTACATTGTCTTGCAGGTTCGAGTCCACGTGTTTTTGGTGATTGTGGTAAGTACTTTTGGTGATAAATTTTACTACCGAACATTTGGCGCCCACCATGGGGCCAGTTTTTTTGGTTCCTCGTGTAGCACTGATCTCTTGTTAGTTTTGGGCAAAACAATGGCAACTGGTAGGAATGTAATACCTCCATAATCTCCACGCATGGGGGAGGAGATTAGGCCAGTAAAGTAAGTAGAAAAAAAATTCCTTGGAGATACGTACTCCAGGCTTGGAAACAAACAAGAGATGAAGACTAGAGAATCCGAATGTAGTGAAGAGAAAAAGGGAACTTGAAGCTCTAGTTAGTGAGAAACAAGCAAAATTAGAGGAAATTCTGTTGCAGCTAAGTTAAGAGAAAGGGAAAACGATGTTTCAGGAAGATTTCTCCGAGACACTTTATGAGTCCGATGAGAGTATCGATTCGTTATATGGTGATGATGAAGAACTAGAAGATAGGGAAGGGAGGAAGCTCCAGATAATGGGTAGCTTGAAGTTAGAAAGAACCAAGTCGATCCCCAAACTAAAGTTGAAAGTTCTAGGCCTACTGAGGAGCCCCAAACACAGCCACAAAGACTAAAGCTGCTACAACTGGAGAAAAAGAGACAAGTGAGATTTTAGGAGAAGGACAACACACCAAAAAGAAAGTTTGTAACCCATGGGAGAGCACAAATTGTAAGAGAAAGCTATTCTACTGATGATGAAATTGTGATTAGGGCAAAGAAGTTTGGTGGACCAAAAGAGGTTGAAAAGTTATATTATCATAGTTGGGAAGATCTAGCCTAATTCACACTGATGATGGCGAGGAAAGAATTAGGAAGGATAATTGCATCTCCATTCACCAAGGAGATTTGTGAAGCAGAGCCCTCTAAGATGTTTCAAAGTTTCAAACACCAAGGTTCACTGTATATGATGGCAAGTCAGACCCACTGACCCATTACCGCCATTATATGTAGGCAATGACTCTTTGGAGTTGGAATGAAAAGTTGATGTGCAGGGTGTTTCCACCGAGTTTGGGGGACACTACACTCCAATGGTTTCATAAGTAACTGATTGCACTTGAAAAGTGTAATTACAAACCAAATAAAAGAATAGTTTTACAGTAATTTACGTTATTTCCTTTATCTTTTTATTATGTTCTTGAGCTTACAAGGTTGTTTTGTTCATTGCAGTGAAAATGAAGCTGAATTCCTAAC
>JAVXUM010000030.1:7282104-7298355 GCA_035590655.1 Pouteria glomerata
ACCGCTCTATCATAGGTTGGAGGCTTCATTCTTTGGAAGCGCTCCAAGACAGTAGTGCTCGTCTGCCCCTGTGGTTGGGGCCCCATTTGCATTCTTTCTGCCTACGTGGCCATAGCAGTAGTCATTTGTTGTAGGAAGGCGCCAGCATCAACAACAGGAGGAGCCTGAGGCATTTCAGGTACTTCTCGTGGTACCACTTTGTCTCTTGCAGCTACCGTACTATAATGAGCCTCCTATTCTTGTTGCACGGAGGGGCTCGCTTCTGCTCTATACACTGGGGCGTCCCTCACGCCCACGCCTTGACCTCGACTCCCAACTCTTCCTCCTCGTTGTGGTGGCATCGTAGCTAAACACCATAAGACATATAAGTAGGTAAGAATCACTTATAACCCTACGGCTCTACAACATGAGCACCACACACTCAAAATACAAAAACATGCAAGAGCACAATGCCAAGCATCCCATGTTCTTAGGTATTTTGACCTAGACTCTGATACCATCCTGTCATGCCCCGGATCCGAGGACCCGAGGTGTGAGTGATAAACATGCACAACATGGGTAACTTGGTCATCATATCAGAGTATACACAACGGTCACGCAATGGGACCCACCAAATATATCCATTCAATATAAAAAAGAACCATGTACAGCTATACAAATGGGTTTAAAACAGTCTAATCGCCTTTCATAAATAAAGTAAAGGTACATCTGTAGACCTTAAGGCCATTACATATCCAAGATCAAAACTATTCAATAATTCTGCCTTTACAATGTTTTTTCTTTCTACACATTTCATTTATAACACATCAAAATTATGTAAGCCTGGAGCCATGCCTGATGCATCTCCTATCCTTGTCTCTGGTCTCAGCTAATTCTCCTGGGTAGGTCTTATATTGACATCTGTAGGGACGTGAGCACTAAACCATGCGTGCCCACGAAACTTCTTGACAACATATATATATACATGGCAATGCTAGGGGATATAATGGGAAAATAACCTAACAGTGTATAACAACAATTAAGCAGCATGACAAATGTTCTCAGTGTCATGTGCGCTCGTTTAATCGGATACGTTTCATATATTGTTCTTTCATATATTTCATATGTCGTTCTTTCGTACATTTCATCAGGGATTGGGGGACGCGTTTAATCGTGCTTTAAGATCTCAGCCCAGGGCGACGATACGCTATAAGAAGCATTGGTACATACTAATTGTGCTTTAGAGTCTCAGCTCAAGGCAACGATACGCCATTATATACTAATCATTTTGTGGGCTACTGAGACACCGGCATGAAAACCAAACCCTGCGCAGGTTTCGGGACTCTCAACCCGAGGGTATCTTAAGACTTTTTCTCTTTTCAATACCCCATAACTCCGGCCAAAAATCAAACATATCAGTTCATTTCATTCCCATTAAGGTTATTCAATGACGGACTATATCTCACACCATTCACTTATGCAAGTTTATACTAAAACATCAAATTGATATTAGGATTTTGCTTAGATCATGCGAATAGACAAACTCATGCAAGGATAACGATTGATTCACCTTTTTAATAAATTGAGAAGAAGGAAAACAAAACGAGGTGGGGAAAACAACCAAACTAAACCAAAAATAAATACCAAACACCGTCCGGATGCTCCCCTATCATCATCCAGACAGTCGAGAGTAAGGGTGCCAGAAAAGACTTAACCGTCCGGACGATCCCCTAGCACCGTCCGGACGGCCGAGAGGTAAGTTTCCAAATCTTCACTAGACCGTCCGGACACTCCAAGCCCCCGTCCGGACGGTGGACTTAATATCTATAAAAACTTTAAACCTTATAGCTTATTTCCATGGTGCTAAGGTATCCCACAACTTAGGTTTTTAGTCATCCCAATCACCCTTTAACAACCTCACCCAACCATGAACAAAACACTTTTTTTGTTTTCCCCATTTACTATGCTCTCAAGATCACACTTTTACACTTAAATGAGAAAATAAAATCAAAGCATCTTCCTGCTAACCCTACCTCTCTCCCAACACAACTAACATGAACATATATTTCATATGGGTCAAGAAGGGGAAGAAAGAGAGTTCCTACTCTTCTAATCCACACCATAGCATATATATATATGAGAAAAAGAAGTAAAAGTTTTTCCCTGCTTCAATCATTGGCTTGGATCTTCACTTAAGGGATTTCAAGCTCCTTCTTTCAAACTTTAAAGACTTCCTCTTCTTCGAATTTCTTCTTCCTCTCTTCTTTTTATTTTTCTTCTTCTTTTCTTTTCTCTTCTTTTCTTTCTTCTCATTTCTTTCTCCTTGGCCGACTACTCTTCTTAGTTTTCTTTTCTCTTCTCTTAATTTCTCTCTATTTGGTTCTTTACTTGCTTTCACTCATTATGGCCGAATGGGCTTATGTGCTTTACACCCTTATGCACACACAATTATATGTACATCACATACATGGAATTAAGTCTTTCTCAACTAGATGGCTCATGGTTTAACCAATCTTGTTCATTCCTAACTAAATAGCTCATGTGTCATCCTCCTAAGCTCCCACTTGTCACCCCTAATCTCTTCCCAACCAATTTGGTTACCTCTTAAGCCACTCAAGTCTTCATGTGGTCCCACCATGTTAAATGCTCTTAATTTAGCTTCAATAAGAAGACAATCAAGGAAGACCACAAATGCTCTTCAATCGGCCAAGGCCACTCACCCGGGAAGGTTTCCACCACCAACTCACAATATACATAGATATACATATACATGAAAATTAATTAGGTGGTCCCCACCAAGTTAAATGGTAAAAGACCTAATTAGCGAAATGACAAAACAATAAAAGAAACCAAACCTTTTCGTCATCGGCCAAAGCAAATTGCCCTCCCACAAGTCTAACCTCTATAGCTCTTTTTAGGTTTAGTCAAAATTGGAACCTCCTTAGGTGGTTAAAATTGAAGCTAGCCTAACTTGACCGAACCAAGGCATGCACAAGACCGAATGGTGGTTTTCTTTCCACCAAGCAAAGTAATGCACTTCACCCTTCAACTTAAGTGCCAACATTTAACTTCCTTGAGGTGGCTAGGGTTCTCAACTAACTCAAGCCATGGTTAGGGAGTTAAAATTGCTAATTTAACACATACTCAACTCCACGTTAGGTGCCAAATGACATGTACATTCATCACAAAAACCTCAGGTATTACAGATCTAGTTCTTGGATGATGGCTAATCATCTCGGCCTATTATGCATAGGTAGTAGGTCGCCAGACGTCGTCCTCCCATCACTGGCTACGTCCATACGTCCTTAGACAGATAGTCAGGCACCTTTAGTGTCTTGCTATACAGCATCAGGTATAAATTGTTATTTTAAGACATTTCTTAGATGTTAAATTTTTTCTCTCAAACTTAATATTTTCATTATTCAATAGATTCTTTCATTCCAAGCAGGCCTTCCATGTTTGATAGTGGGCCTTTGAAGGTATCACAGTAGTGGAACTATGGGTCACAGTGGATGATAGGATAATGGGATGATATGCCCCACCCAGTGGGAAAAGAAAGACGCTCGCTCATCTCCCAAATCAGACATATGGTCTGAAATCCGATCAGATTCCCATTGGCCACCCTCGATTGGGACGTCTTCCTACCGACACATTTGAGAGCCTTCGGGTTAAGATTTAGGTATCATAGTTTCCTTATATTATAGGTGGTGTCTATGTTGAAATTTATAATATTGAACAATATTTCACTATATTTTCTTATCAGGTTAATGTAGTTGGGTTTTTCTAGACTTCTGGGACGTTTACTACAGCAAGTGCTGAAAGATATAGAATGACTATAAGAATAAGGTACACTCTAACCATTAGAAGGGTCATGAGAATGACCTTGACATCCCTCAACAAGTCTCGGACAGCGTCCTATCCCATTAGTGGGCTGAGCTCGTCCGTTATTGGTCGAGCGAAAAGGTACGAGTGAGTATATTATAATTTAAATTTTTTTCCTTAAGTTTTTAAGTTATAAAGCGTAACTTATAAAAACTAATCAACTAATAATAAAAACAAGATGTGGCTATAAGAAACTAGCAAAACCGAGGGATGTAAGGCCCCGGTCATAAAGAGAAGACTTGGCACTTTACGCAGGTCAACTATTAGGTAAGACATTAGTTTAATATGTAAAATTTTCTTTTATTTTAATTTAATTTGATAATAAATTATTAATATATAATTTCCCATTCAACAGCTGCTAGAGCCAGGCTAGAGAACAGATTGGATAACCGTCTAGTTAGCGACCCGCAATGAGAATTTGTCGGAGATTCAGGCCACACAAGTAATTAATTAGTTAATTTTGGCCAATGAGCATATTTAATTTTTCTTCTTCTTTTTTTAATATTAGTTACTTATATTTCTTATCCATCTTCTTTTGTAATTTTCTTTAGACTCAGTTTAATGCACGTCTAAATGAGTTGCCGCCAGCTGAGAGGGAGTTTAAGAAGAGGAAAGATAAGATATTCTTCTCTATCGTCAGGTTATGACGGGTATGAATAGACGCTCACGTGATGTGTCGGCATTCCACGCCAATCCATTGCATGAGTGAAGGCATCCTCTTAAGCCAGATGGCACGATCAGGACCTGCCCCAGACTTTTTGTGCAGAGATAAACGCACGAGACACATCGCTTCAGGTCGAAATGATGGTTGAGATAGAGAGACGTTTATATCAAAGTTAAAGCCATCCCCCCTCCTCAGGTTACAAATATTAATTTACATATTTATAGCCATATAAAATTTTATAACTTTATTTATTTGTTATTGATTCACTTATAGTTTTATTGTATGACCCGGATGATGGCAGCTGCCCCTCCTAGACAGGACTTGGGTAATCTGACTGGCATATTTTCCATTTCGCCTTATTTCTTTTTTTCTCTCTTTCTATACATTTATATATATAGAATTTTATACTATTTTTGTATATATAAATGAACATTTTTGTCTTATTTTATTTAAATATTTTTCTATTACATGTGTAATTTAAATTGTACCAAAGAAAAATTAATTTAAAAATAAATATTTAAAAATATAATATAAATAATAAATGAATTTAAAAATATTAATAAAAATGTAATTATAATTACAATTATAAGAGAAGTAATTAAAATAACTTAACAAAATAATTAATACATTTAAGAAAATAATAAATAAATAATGAATTTTAAAAAAAAATCCAAACTTATAACGACTGCCTTACGTAATTGCTAATATTATATAAAAAATAATTTATAATCAAATAATAAAAAGTAATAATAAAAAAAGATATTTTGCGATCGCTTAAAGCGGTTGCTGATAGCAATTAGACGGTTGCTAATATATTCCCGCCACTTGGCGCATATTGGCGTGCAATGTGCGAGAAAGTATTAGCGACTGCTTTGTGACTGATAGCGACCACTATGAGTGGCCGCAAATACCCCAAACCTATAGTTACTGGTGGTCGCCATTGTGATGGCAAAAAAGTATTAGCAACGACATAATTGCGATTATCTTGCACCGGTTGTTACGCGATCGCTAATACATTTTGCGATCGCTTTTTTGGTTTTTGCGACTGCTAATGGCAGTTGCTAAAATGCTTAATTCTAGTAGTGTGTGCTTGGCAACTGTTAGCTAGTAGCTAGCTTTTAATTATTTAGTTTTTTATTTTTTAAAAATGTCAAAATTATTCTTTTATATTTTAAATTTCTTTTAAACCATCAAGTATAAATATGTCTAATTAATAAAAAAATTCAAAAAATTAACTTTTTTCCCTTCTTAATCACAAAACAGTTAACTTTTTAATAATTAGCTAAAAAAAAAAAAAGGGTAATTTTATTGCCTCTCAAACTTTGCCTAATAACCATGGAAAGTCCCCCAAAAACCATTAGCAAAATATGTGACAATTGGGTCAACAACTACATATATGATATATATTAGAATATATTATATTATTATATTATCTTACCAATATTAGAATATATTTTATTACTATATGTAATTAACATATTCTAGGGTATTTTACGTTTCTTGATTAGATTATTTTAGTCTATATATATTGTTGTACTCTTTCTTACAAGTATTAATAAAACAACAATACATGGTATTACAGGTTAAGGTTTTCGGCCCTTCATAGTTTAAGTCTTCAATATCTCTTCCTGGTGCTAACTCGTCGGGAATAAGTGGTGACATAATGGGAAATGGCTCCTTTATGTACTTCCATGGTGGGAGATTATTCGGTGTTACAAACACAGGCCAGATAATAAATTATTGTTCATATTTTTGAAAGGGTTAAAAACATCACTAGCTAGCCCTAACCTGACATTTCACGACTCTCAGGAAAAGTTAGGATGTTGTTGATTAAATTCCTTCTATTCCCCACAATTAACCAGATGTCTTGATGTCCCATCATTCACACTCATCTCTTTATGCCATCTCATAGGAATGGCTATTTTTCTTGATATATATAATTTTCTCAATCATAAGGTTAATCGAAAGTATCGCAATATCTTATGAGGGATCTTCTTTCCTTTACCATCATTCAATTTGTATCTAGGTTCCTTACTAATTCGATAATTTTATAAATTTATATTCTCTTTCCCATAAAGTACACGATTATACTTAAAAGTATCAATACAAATGTATCCCAACCCCAAGCGAATGGGTGAGGGATTAATTGTGGAAAGTGGAGTTCCACAGTCATTCAGTCGTGGAGGAAGAAACTTTAGACACGAGTAGGAGAAAGAATAGGTAGTAAAGATTGTGAAAAAAATCTAGCCTGTAAAATTTAGAGCATAACCTATGTATCAGTAATTAAAATGTTAGTGGCTAATAATATATTATTTAATATTTTATTTACCAACAAAATAGATGATCGATAATAATTAAAAATTTGTGAGTATAAAAAAATTAGTTAAATACATATAGGAGAAATAAAAGGTAGGTAAGATTAGCACCTAAAATTTAGATTTATCAGTAACGAAAATTTGGAACATAACCTGTGTATTAGTAACCAAAATATTAGTCACTAATAATATACTATTTAATATTTTATTTAGCAACAAAATAGATGGCGGCTAATAATTAAAAATTTGTGAGTAAAAAAATTTAATCTCGCGCCAAAATACGTATAGGAGAAAGAAAAGGTAGAAAAGATTGTGAGAAAATCTAGCACGTAAAAGTTGGATTTATCAACAACCAAAATATTAGTGGCTAATAATGTATTATTGAATATTTTGTTTAGAAGCAAAAATAAATGGTGGGTTATAATAAAAGGTTTATGGGTAAAAAAAAAAAATTAATTTGGCGGCAAAATATGTACAGAGAAAGAAGAGATAGGAAATATTGTAAGAAAATTTGCGCATAAAATTTGAGTTTTTCAGCAACCAAAATATAAGTGGACAATAATATTTATTTAGTAACAAAATAAATGGCTGCTAATAATGTGAGTAAAAAAAATTTAATCTTGCATCAAATAAAATAATTTAGCACTAGTCAATTGGAGACGATTTTAACACTAAATAGATAATCTTTCCCTCGTAAAATTAAATTTCCTCCCTAAAGTGGTGGCCAAAGGTGTTTTTTTTTTTTTTTGTTATAATAGGCCTTAATCGTTCACTAATTCAAATTTACACACATTATGTGATTAATGCCTCAAATCCACTCTATATCTACCAAGTGGTCCCTAATTATTAAATGATGATAAATCACTCTTTTTTTTTTTTTATAAGGAAAACATATTGTACCATCTAAGTACATTTATCGAATAAAACATTAATATTATATGACATGTAATAATTTTACATTTAATTAACATGCAACTTTATGCATTTTTATTGTAATTTTCCTGCGCAAGTTAATTCTCAATTGCAAGAAGGATCACATTGCATAATTTTACAAAACTGCTGGCATAAAAAAATCATTCGCCACTGAATCCTTCCTATCCAACTCAAAACCCCACTACCATGAAATAGCAATATCATTGGAAAGTTTCGAGAATTGCCAATCGACTATGGCAATGGAGCAGTACTTGAATCCTATCATTCGATGCAAATCCAAATTTGCGATTTGACCTTTTGTCACTTTGCTGGCTAAAGCTCTAGATAAGAACACTTTTAGGTTAATTATTTTTTATTAATAACAATTGTGAGTAATAATTTGAGTTTATAAAATTTTTAATGTATTACTCAAATATTGTTGGTCGAATCGTCTCTTGATTCAAAGACATTTGCTTTGAAATAACTTTTGCAACAAGATAGGAGCTCGAAGGCAATTTAAACGTTTAACATTCTATTTTTAGTACTAGAAAGGCGGTCAGACCATGTTGTAGAAAAAGGGGCTTGAACTTGGTTCAAGCAAATATGTTTTTTTTTTTTTTTTTTTTTTTTTTTTTTTTTTTTTTTTTTTTTTAGTGTTGGAAGGACGCTCGAGCGGGGGTGCTCAAATGGGGCACCAGCGGCTGTCAGAAAAAATTGCTAATCTGTTCAGACTTTACTTTGTTTCGATGTTCTAATTCCACCAGACGTTTTCCAACAATTCTGATGCATGGCTCCTATTTTATTGAGAAAACTTTAACATTCAAATTGGAAAGATTTACAAATTAAGTTTGAAAGAATAATAATTTAAATTTTTCATCTTGATGACAAGAATATTTTTGAGTTTTATAAGGAATGTCGTTTGAATTCAAAAATAGAGTCAATTTATTGATTTGATTTATCCAGATTCAAGCAAGGAAGAGGAAAATCCATATGAGAAACCGATGTGAATGTCCTTGGTTATGGTGCAGTCAAAGAAAGAAGGGTTGGTGATGGTGATAAACTCGTCGGTCCAAGAATTGATGCCTGATGGATTCTTACTTTCGTCGAGAGGGTTTTGAAAATGGTTGTGCAAAGATGCTTGAGACGGAGTTAGATGACCAAAGTAGTGTAATACTTGCATCTTGTCAGGCATGCATACAATTTGTTGAGGCGGAAGAAAAGCTAATGGAACTATATACTTGATTGAAATATCAAAATTATTTTTAGGATTTTGTCAATTATAGCTTATAATTTTAAATTTTAATAATTATAATTATAATTTGTTTTCAATATTTTAATTATAAATAACTTTATAATAAATTTCAAGATAATTTTATTTATATAAATAATTATATTAATTTTATTCCTACATACTTTTAATATTATTAATTTTAATTTCGTCTATAACTAATCGAGAAATTATATTCTTTTAATAATTTTATTAATTATAATTTTATAGCAAGTAATTTTATTTACTTATAGTTTTAACTATAAATTTTATTTACTTATAATTGAAAAATTATGGTTAATTGTTAAAAATTATCATCTAGTGGAGTAATTAACGTGTCACGATATAATTGTCACTTTTAATGTTGATTAATCTGGTCAGAAGGTGCGTAGACAAATTTGAAAAAAATTTATGTAATATTTTATCTTATTTAAAAAAACAAAAGACAATATATACTTCATTAATAAAATAATTAAAAAATTATTTATCCCATAGCAATTAACACTAGAATAACATGTCCAGCTGGCGACTCCAGTGTCCTATCAATTTTTTTTTTTTCTTTTTTGTGCCGACAAAGTGGTGAGAAATGTAAATTTGAAATGGCCATGTTAATGGTAATTTACATATATATAGAATGTATATAAATATAAACACTGGCATGTCAAAGAACACATACGTAATTGCTTTGTATTATCTCAGCTAGTCAACACAATCAAGTAACTCTTCAAAGGGCTAAAAATGCCTTTTTGCTTACATTAATTAGGATACGATTTATGTGGTATTAAGATTCTCATGCCCAGGGACTTAGTATTAATCTCATTATTCGCGTTCACACTGGAAAAACCAACTCAAGCATCAGAAAATGAAATGGACAACGAATTCCTGGTCGATAATTTTTGGGTTTAAGAGATTATTCGAGATGCATGCTATAATTGTTAAATTCGGTCCACTCCAGTGGGTTGACTTTCTAACTCAGTGGCCTGATACTTGAACCGAGATAGGTTTGAGAATTATTTAATAAAGTCATTAACCCAGTCTAATCTAATCCAACCCGATTTAACTTAAAAAAAATCGGTTGATTCGGTATTGACCAGGTTATTAAAAAAAGAAAATTTTTTTGATTGAAAAATTAAAAAAATTAAATGATACAAATTAGTTATTAAATAATGATTATATTTTAAATTATGGTGTTAATATTATCTATTTATACTTATTTTTAATGTTAGGTATTTTAAACTATTGTATTAATTTTAGATTATGTGATTATATATTAAGATTATTATTTTTATTTTTATAAATTTTGAAGTTATATATTTGAATTTTATAGACTTTATCATATTATAATTATGTTTGATCATCTTGTCTTATCAATTTGATAATTTATAGATTGTGAATTATTATATAAATATAATATCAAGAATTTTTTATACAATTTTAATTAACCTGACAGATTGACTCAGTGATTCACGAGTTAACCCGGTGACCTAGTGACCTTAAACTTAGACTGGGTTAAGGTCTGAGTCGAGTCTGACAACTACTATGCATGTAATATAATTCAGACACTTTCAGTTACTAAATATATATATAGATATAAATAATAAATTCAATTCTAATCAAACCAGAACTGAATTATTCGGTTCTATAACTTTTAATAAATAGGATAATTTAATTCTTATTATTAAAAAAATTAAAATAATTCAAGTGGAATTAAAAAAAATCAAATAAAGAAGTGAATTATATTTTTCTATGTTTTATTTAGAGACATTGCAACAGGGCTTGCAAGATATCTCCCAATCTCCTCATTAATGTAACTTTTTCTTTAAATGATTTTGGGAGCAACCTCCATTTAACATTTTTTCCACCATGGACATCAAAATAAAAAAATTAGGCTCCTTAATCCTCCACTAATTCAAATATACAAACATTCTGTGATTAATGCCTCAAATTAACTCTATATCTACCTAGTCGTCCCTAATCATTAAACATGGATAAATCACTCTATTTTTATAAGGAAAACATTATACCACCAAATTTACCCAATAAAAAATCAATATTATATGGCAAGTAACGATTTTATAATTAATTTATAAAATGCAAAATTTCACTGTGTTATTAAAATAAAAACTAGACCTAATTTTGTAAATGCCCTGTTTCAACTAATGGCTATTTTCTCCCATTCACTGAAATCAAAGCCATAGAAAACACCAACCACACCACCCCCCATCAACATCCTCCTATACATCCATCCACCTTGGGTAAAAAGGATGTCGCCAACTTGCCAACCTTTTAACCCCAAAGGGTCATCAATAATTTTACTGTCCTTTGTACAATTCATCAACATCATCTGTATATCTGAAATCTCTCTGATCACCACCGTTGCTGCGCTAACAGACACCTTGACCCCACCTCAAAGGCTGGAGGATGGCCAAACACTTTCCTCCCCAAACCAGCGATTTGAACTGGGATTCTTCAGCCCTCCCGGAACGAAAGGAATCAGGTATTTGGGTATCTGGTACAAGGGCATAGCAGTATTCACCGTGGTCTGGGTTGCCAACAGAAACCAGCCGCTGAAGAACTTGAACGCAACCCTGATTCTAGACCCCATAGACGGTCTTTGGCTTCAGGATGGCGCCCACAACCTTGTCCCCATATCACCAATGCCTTTAAACGTCACGCCAGTACTGCAAATATTAGATTCAGGTAACCTTGCTGTCAAAAATGTTAATAGTGATGGGCTTATATGGCAAAGCTTTGATTTCCCATGTGATACGTTGTTGCCTGGAATGAAGATAGGTTGGAACTATAGAACGGGTCGAAGGCTGGTGATGACCCCGTGGAAGAACTATAGCGACCCGTCGACTGGCGATTTCACCCTGGGATTGGACTCAGTTGAATTGCCTCAACTGGTTTTAGAGACAAATTCGATCATACAATCCAGGTGGGGTCCCTGGGATGGGAGGGGTTTCAGCGGTACTATTGTTCCAGGGACAAACCCATTATTCACATCCTCTTTGATAACAAATTTTGATGGAATTTACTTCACGTTTAATCTCCTAGAAGGCTCGGAGTCGGCTTTTGTCAGGCTTGTGGTGACTCAATTGGGTAGAGTTGAGTTTGAGAAATGGAAGAACAGCGCGAGGCAATGGATCACGATTGTTTCCCTGACTAGGGACTTTTGCGATTGGTACGGAGTGTGCGGGCCGAATGGAATTTGTTCCACTGATGGAGAAACCTGCCGGTGTTTAAGAGGGTTCGGAGCTAATTCCTCGGCCGAATGTGGTACGGATTCATTGGATTGTGGGGATGGTTGTAAGCGCAACTTTGAACTGAATTGTGGGGATCATGGGGATGGATTTGTGATGTACGAGGGACTGAAGTTGCCGGATAATGGGACTGTGTGGCTGAACTTGAGCTCCACTAAATGTGGGGAGAAATGCTTAAAGGAATGTAATTGTATGGCCTATACCTACACTGATGTTTATGGGAATGGAAGTGTCTGTGTTGTCTGGTTCAATGAGCTTTTTGACATGAGAAGTTTTCCTCACGGTGGAGGTGTTCTTTACATGCGTATGGCAAGACGTGAACTAGGTATGTATCATAAATAGTTCGATGGTACTTGTGTTTATTCCTCTTTAAATGTAAATTTAGGATGTTGTCTGAGAGAAACGCATGGTTTTCTTCTAGTCTGGAATTCGGTCTGAGAGTATATATGTGTATATATAGGCTACACAGAAATTACGATAAATTTGGTACACGCGAGGGGAATAAAACAGACGTAAGAGTAGAAAAGAAATTCCTTTGCTTTGCTTGATTGCCAAATTTAACAATGTTGGAATTGAATAATTGCTTTCGTTATTTTGTTTGGTTGCTAATTATGGTTTAAAAAAAGATAATTGGTGTGTTTGGAGTTGTAAAAAATAAAAAGTTAATGTCTCGGGTTTTGTATAGTGAGTATAAAATTGTATAAAATTTAAAAGTTAGTATCTTATTTTTTGTGTTATGAGTAAAAAGATAATATTTTATAATCTCATAATTTGTGTTTGCAGAGATTTATAGAGATTTGTAAGATTTTATTTTATTTTGTTGTTGATCAAACGCCACCAATATGAATGGTGTAGTGGTAATAACGGGCGTAACAAAAAAAAAAAATAATGGTCGATATAACGGTATTAAAATGTAATAGGTGTAACCAAAAAAAAAAAAAAAAGAGATTTAATGAAAATAAAAGAGTTTAGAATATTATGTAACAACGTTACATAACTGTAACATTCGATTTTCCAAAACCATGTTGTCAAACTTATGTAATACTATAGAATGAAGAAAAATAAAATAATTCTGAAGGTTGAGTGAGAGTAGATGTGAAAGTGCTGGAGGTGGAAACATTGAAAAGAATGAACATTCCATCATTCCATGTGAGTATATGTTTTCACTTCTTATAAGCATACAAGAGGTAAGAATAAGAATGAATCGTGAGAGCCCTTCGGGGGTGGTCGAGTGAGGTTCGGGAGCAGCTGGGAACTTTCGGCCACCTAATGGTTCTGAGTTCGAATCCCCCTTCGGGGGCCAGCTCTTCGCTGTATGGCAGGCTCCTAACAATCCCCTCGACCAAGCCGGTCAGCCAGGGCTTGCCTAGGCTGATTTACTCTCCATGGTTCTTTGCCGGTTAGGGTCATGGGATGAGCTTCACCCAGCGCGCACCCTCGAGTAGCGACTGGGGGCTTACTCGTACCCGAAGAATGAACCGTGAGAACGATCAGTTTTCAGTTAAAAGTTTTGAGCCTCAATAATTTATAAACAGCCGTTTGTTTGGTTTCATGTGTTGACGTTTATAGAATATATGTTAAATACTATATATATAAAACTAGGAAATTAGGAAATCTTTTTTCCTTCCTTCACTTTAGGAATTTATTTTAATTTCTAAATCTTAATTCTACCTATGCCTGTATAAAGGCTTTTTTGTATTCTTGTAAAATATACAATCAATAATACATTTCTTTTTTTCTTTTTTATTTTTTAATCTTTTGTATTTTATTATATTTTTACATGGTATTAGAGCTACGTCTTTGATTCTTAAATTTTCACTACTTTGGTCGTTTTTTCTTCTAGTTTCAGTTTGGGGTTTTTTTTTTTGCTTTACTTTGGTTCTTCTCTTTTTGGTTTTATTTTTCCAGTTTTTTTCTTCTTCTTCGTACCTCAATTTTGCCAGCTCGATTCTTTTAATTTTTTTTTCTTTCTTTTCGTGCCCGACAAACACCAGATCAACACCCACGTGCCCTCTTTTTTGGTTCAGCCGAGACATCAGCACTCACGTGCTCCCTTTTCGGTTCAGCTGAGACATTCAACTCTACGAGTGATTTATTACTCAATTTCTGTCTAGTTCAAACCGGTCCAGATCTTCGTCTAGCCGGGTCAGCTATTTGCTAATCACTTCTTGGCCAGTTTAGATTGGTTCCTAAGGTTTTTAATCCTCGTGATTCAGAATTTGTCCTTCTTTTTTGCTAATTCTGCCATCTCAGCACATTTCTTTACCATGATCTCTCATAATGATGTTGTTCGCCCAATTAACATTATTCTTAATGGTTCCAACTACAATATTTGGGCTTAGCAGATGTCAGTGTTTTTTATTGGGCGTAAGCTTTAGAGATATGTCAATGGTTAATGTACCAAACCTTAAAAATCTGACAAAGAGACACAAGAAGAATTTGACAATCACATCGAGGATTGGGACAATGCTCATTGTAAGATTATTTATTAGTTCGTTAGTACTCCCAGTCCTGTTATACAGAGTCTTCTTCCTAAGTTTCGGAATGCTCATACTACCTGAGAGTTCTTAGCCAATCGGTATAATTGCATTAGTGATGCTGCTTTTCAATTCCAATTGGAGTCCAAGCTCTATCAAATGCGATAAGAGCCCGGCTAATCCATTGCTGATTATCACGCCCAAGTCCAAAGTCCTTGGGATCAGCTCTCTCAAACAGATCCTCAATTTCAAGATGCTAAGTTTATCAAATTATTTGCAGTATATAGAGACTGATGCCAGTTTATTCATTTTATGGTGGGGATTCAGGATGAATTTGAGAATACTCAAGCTTCTTTTCTTTATCGCTCTCCCTTGTCATCCCTTGAAGCTACTCTCACTAAGCTTCTTTCCGAGAAGACTCATCAGAAAACTCATCAACTATAGACTTCAGACTTTGTCATGACTAGCGCTCCTACTTAGGCCATCGTTGTTGTGTCTTTAGCCCTTACTGCATCTTCCAAACGCAACAAGGTCTCATGCAATTACTGCAAGAAAGAAGGCTATCATATCAGTGAATGTCCTAAACTTAGAGCTAGACGTTCAAATTCTCAGTCTTGCCATCAAACTGCTGCCGTATCCTCTTCTGCTCATCTTGGTTCTACCATAACTTCATCCCTTACTACTGCAAATGTTAAGGCTATAGTTCACCAGGTTATCACTCGCTCTTCTTCTACAAGTATGCTTAAGTCTTTCTGGTATATTAATTCCGCTTGCCGTAATCACATAACCTTTAACCCTTTCTTACTTTCTCATAAGTAGTATTTTTCACAAGCCCTGTTAATTTATACTGCTAATGGTTCTCTTATGACAGTTAGTCACATTGATTCTATAACTAGCCATAATTTTTGCATACCTAATACCTATCTTGTCCCCAAGTTATCCTTAAATCTTTTTTCTGTGGGCCAACTAGTTGAACTTGGTTATATTGTGAAATTTTCTAATGATGGGTGTTTTGTGCAGGATCCTCGGACGGGCCAATTGATTGGGACAAAGTGTAAAGTTGGTTGCCTCTTTAAGCTTACTTCTTTGCATCTTCCGAGCCCTTCTACATCAGTCTTTCAGTCCTCTTCTACATCAGTCTCCTAGTCCCCTTCTACATCACTTTTTCAGTCAGTTGCAGCAGTCACCACCACTTCCAGTTTGTGGCACTCTTGTCTTGGTCATACAACGTTGTCTTGTGTCCGTTTGTTAGCGTTAAAAGGTCATTTAGGTCTAGTTGATTTTTCTTCTTTTGATTGTTTACCATGCCAATTAGGAAAATAAACTGCTTTACCATTTAATAAAAGTGATTCTATTTCTGTTGCACCATTTGATCTTGTTCATTCTGATATTTGGGGCCTTGCACCTATTGCCACAAAGGGGGGAGTCGTTATTTTATGATTTTTGTTTATTCTTTTTGACGATATAATTTGATTTATTTAATTTAAAATAG
>JAVXUM010000030.1:7317826-7341289 GCA_035590655.1 Pouteria glomerata
AGACACATGCACAAATATAATAAATGGCATAACTTGCTCAAAAGAAATTCTCATTAAAATATCCAACATAACATAAAACATAACTTTTAGTCTATATCTCTATCAACTGAAATAGGGGAAACCTCTGGTATAAGATCTATATAAAATTTATCTCCTTTTGTGGATGTATCTCCAACAATTTCTCGGGAAATATGTCTTTATACTCACAAACAACTCTCAATAGAAAATGTCTAGAGTCCTTCTCATTCAACCTTAAACCAGCAAGTAAACCCAAAAACTTCTCAACGTACCTTATATCAAGTAATGGAGAAGGTAACATTACCCTTGCCTCACCCTAAATCTTAACCATGGTGTCATCAGCTAGAATAGCCGTCACTAACTTACGATGACAATCAATCGTCACCCGGTAAGTAGACAGCTAATCCATCCCTAAAATAATGTCAAATTCTTTCATCTTCAAAACCTTCAAATCCATCCACAGTTGAATATCCCATAACTGTAGAACGAAATTTTCCTAAATCTAATTCACCGATGAACTACTACCTATCAGAGAATCTATACATATTGGCTCTTTAAGCCTTTCTAGAGTTAACTCCAAAGTCTTTACATACCCATGCGAGATAAAAGAATATGATGCACCAGTATCAAATAGGATATGGACCCAAGTGCCAAACAAAAGAAATATACCGCGTATCAATGAAGTATCAGGTACATCTTCCTGCAATGCAAGTACATAGGCACGCCCTGAGTCCTCTGACTGCCAAAACTGCCATCCCCTCTAACTTTACCCCGTTGACTATTGCTACCACCACGCGACTGTTAGAATTGTTGAATCTGTTATATTGGTTGCTGCATAAGTAGTGCCGGAATCTTTAAAAATTGTTGCGTTTGGTACGAAGCAATCTGTTGAGCGCCTGGCTCTACACTCCCTTGAGACATCTCAACAAATAAGCAATTTGCTTACGCATGCCCTGGCTGATAACATCTGTAACATAACCTCTGTCTAAACTGATCTTGAAATCCCCCTCTCTGCGGGGACTGAAACTGTTGTCACTTCCAGCCACCAGATGACCCAGAACTAGAACCAGAACTGCTTTTCTAATATAGAAATTCTTGCTATCTCTGGAACTTTCCCTTAGAAGTCCCGGCCTTCTCTTTCCCTTTCCTTTATCTTGCACTTGACTCAGAACCATGCTCTTGGACTTATCCTTGCCTTTAACCTGTCCTAGTCCTAGATCGAAATTCAATGGCATCCCTTTCCACCGCGAGAGTTGCTGCCACTACTCCAGAATAAGTAGGAAGTCTTATCCCAATGATCTTCCTCCTAATATTCAAATTCAATCCCCATTCGAGCTTCCTTGCCCTAGCATTCTCATCCAGCAAGTACTGCGGGGGAAACTGGGATAATTTTGTAAAATTCCATTCACACTGTTGAACTGTCATACTCCTTTGCTCCAAAGCTAGAAATTCTTGTACTTTCATTTCTCTTATCACTTAAGGAAAAAATCTCTCAAGAAACGCTCATTTGAATTCCTCCCATGTTAAAGCATGAACATCTACCGTTCCCTAATACGATTTCCACTAGTGAACAGCACTCCCTTAAAATTGGAATGCTGTTACCTTAATTCTAACTTTATCCCCTTTAACTCCAAGGGTTTCTATCATTTCTATAGTCTCTTCTGACCATCGTTCTGCCTCTATCGGCTCACCTCCTCCACTGAATTTGGATAAATCATGCTTCTTAAATTAACTAATAGTCCTTATTATAGGTGTGTCTCCTGGCACAGGAGCAACTGCTTGAATTTGAGCAAGTGCCCCAGCCGGTACACATAACCCTTGCATTTTGGCCCACTGAGCTGCCATAAACTACATTATTTATTCACATGTTAGCTGTGGAACCCCACCTTCTGCCAATGGTACTTCATGGTACCTTCTTTGTCTTTCATCTGTGGGATCCTTGTCTTTCATCTGTGGGATCTTGACCACAGGTCTGATCCCGCTGCATTCTACTCCTTCCACGTCCACGT
Source organism: Pouteria glomerata (assembly GCA_035590655.1). Taxonomy (NCBI): domain Eukaryota; kingdom Viridiplantae; phylum Streptophyta; class Magnoliopsida; order Ericales; family Sapotaceae; genus Pouteria; species Pouteria glomerata. Next base: position 7,319,854 of record JAVXUM010000030.1, read on the forward strand.
CCACGTCCAGATATTTTACAAAAAATATGATCATCATTAGATCCAGCTTAACCAATAACATATAATATTCAATTGATCTCAACGGAAACGTCGAGGCATTACTACCTAAAACCCAAAACAATCGCAATCTAGAGTTCTGATACTATGTTGTCACGCTCCTAACATAATTGTTCGGGACAGACGGCATGAGAATATGGGAACTAATAAAAGTAACTAAAACCTATACCAAGGTTAAGTTATAATATCATAATCACAATTAAAGTATCTAACAATCGTCATTCATTCCCATATTAAATAAATACATCATAATACATCGTCATAAGATATCAAATTTCATAAATATTGGGACCCATAGTCCGGGTGACACAAATAAGATACAATAAGTCCATAATATGAAAAACGTTTTAAGTCAATCCGACGGATAACTTAACTCGGGGTGATTACTACCTTACTTCCCTGGATCACCTATGCAAGTGTGCACTAATGAACATATATAATACATAAACATATTCACAACATAATAAAAATATGCATATCTCATGCCGTGTAATAAAATGAAATGCAATGGCCATGCATCCTAAATTCTTCACCTACCCCTAACCTTCTTCTGGGATGGGTGACACTTAGCCAAGCACGTGAGGTCACCAACCACACCATTTTCAGCGCTTATGACAAACGCAAATATATAGCTCATATAAATATTCCATGTTGCGGACCCGTGTTACACCCCATAGGTGTAAGACTTAGGGGCACCATGTTACACCCCTTAGCCCTTCCACTAGAAAATCAAGTTATACTTCTAGTCGGGCATCCGCCTATCTCAGACAGACATCTGCTTATCCTAAGTAGGTATCCCGCTATAGTCCGAAAAATTTCAAAGTTTGTTTCTCATATTAATGACTTAACTCCACATGACTAAACTCTAGTCATATTTATATTGACTGTAGATCATCTAGTGTTTTAAAATTTTATTTTCTTAATTTTATCAAAATCATAAACCTCATAAATCAACACATACATATGGTTCGTGCCTCGACACGTTGCATAAACCTGTGGTACTCTCGGCCAATCAACGTACATCAATTCCACTGAATGAAACCACCCCAGACTTAATGCACATGATATGCTCAATCATGGAATCAAACATTTATCTCAATGTAAAAACATATTTACATCCATTCTTCGGATGTTTTGAAATCTATTTTATACATGGAAAACGAAAATAACTAAGTTCAGGGGCCAAAATAAGTACTGAAAGGTCAAGAGAAGCAAAAATACACAAAGTGGCTCACGGTGGTCTGGACCACCATGATGGTCGGTCTGAACCACCGAGACCTAGAACCCATTCTGGGTTCGTTCCAAGCGCAAATAGGACCCCAAATTCGTTCAATTCAAGCATCAACTCAACCAAAGTTCAAATAAAAACATTCCAACACTTAAATCTCATGTTTTTCCAACTTTAATTAAAGAAATAACTCAAGAATACGTAAAATTTATCAATATATATGCGTATATATATACAAACACATATATATACATATATATACAACTTTCTCTACACTTGGCCAAATAATGCATATATATATATATATATACGAAAATGATCCCTACGATGTGTAAAACACGAATCTAAGTCCCACCTACCTCAAATCTGAAGAGAAATGGAGAAAAATTAAAAAACTGGTTTGCTTTCCAAACTTCAAGCTTTGATTTCTCTCTTATCGGTTCGAATCATTGAAAATAGACTGCATCATGTCGATCAACGCGTCAAGATTTCCCTAGATTAACCAATTTCTAGCTCTGAATCTCTCTCTCATCTATTTCCCTTTCTCTTTTTTTCTTTCTCTCTCTCTCTCTGCTTCTTCTCTGCAACCGAACCAGAAAATGAAGAAAGAAAAAATTAAAAAAAAAAAAAAGAAGAAGAAAAAAAAGAAAAGAAAAAGAAAAGGAAAAGATGGTTGGGCCTTTAGCCTAGTTTATCCAACCCAATATCAATTCGGGCCAAACCCAGCCTAGTGAAATAACATAACTTAATTAAGTTTAAATTAAAATACATCATCAGTCCAAAATAATACAAAATTAACCAAATTCAAAATACCAGATGTTACATAACATATGAGAACCATTAATAGTATAGATTAATGGGGCTTGTAAAAAAAAAACAGTTTATGAGAAAGTAAGTAAGAATCATAAGTCATGTGGTTGTAGCAAGCAGAATCAATATACCGGGGAGACTTAAACATTCCTGTGGCAACAGACAAAGCAAGAAAAGAATGAGTGATAACCTAATAGATTGTAGTCTCAACATCAGCAACAGTAAGGGCTGAAGTAGTAGTAGAACTTGGTTGGTCAAATGTGGAACTATAGTAGTTTGACAACAGGAATGAGAATCAAGGATTTAGCTTTGAGTTTTGGGCATTCACTGATAAGATAGCCTTCCTTCTCATAATAATTACACTAGACTTTGTTACATATGGAAGATGGAATAAGAGTAGAAGATACAGCAGAGATGGCATAAGTAGAAGTGCTAGCCATGACTAAGCCTGAAGTTTGTAGCTGAAGAGTCTTCTATCAAGTATCCTTAGAAAGAAGCTCAGTGAAAGCAGCTTCAAGGGATGGTAGAGGAGAGTGATGTAAAAGAGAAGCTCGACTATTCTCAAAAGCATCCCAAATCCCCATCATAAAATGAATAAATTGGCTTCTGTCTCTATGTGCCATAAACAATTTAATAGTAGCATCTTTAAATGAAGGATCTGCTTGAGAGAGTTAATTCTAGAGGCTATAGACCTAGGCATAATAGTCAACAATGGATTGACTGGGCTCTTGCCACATTTGTTAGAGCTTCGATTCTAACTGAAATTGTAGAACAGTGTCACTAGTGCAATTATATCGATTGACAAAGAACTCCCAAATCGTGTGAGCATTCAAAAACTGAGGTAGAAGACTTGAATAGCAGGATTAAAAGTATTAATATATCAATAAATAATCTTATAGTGAACAGTGTCCCAATCTTCAATGCAGTTGCCAAACTCTTCTTTGTCTTTGTGTCTGATTTCTAAGGTTTAAGACGTTCACCAGTAACATTCCTCCAACCTTTATGCCCAACAAGAAATACAGACATTTGTAAAGACCAAATATTATAGTTAAAGCCATTAAGAACAATGTCAATTGGACGAACAATGTTATTTTAGGAAGCCAGAGTGAGAAAGGATACTAGAATGAAAAATTGGCAGAAACAGAGATCAAATTCAGAACCAAAAAGATAAAAAAATATAAGAATTGGTCTGAACCGGTCAAAAATAGCCCTATGGGAGATTGAACCAGGTGAAAAAACCTCTTAGCTGAATCAGATGACAATGGCTCACTACGAAGCCGAGGAAGCCAAATAGAAACCACAAAGGTGAGACTGGCTCAAGTATGAGCCATGGAGCCAATAAGCCAACGGCTAGAAACGCGCACATGCAAGCGCATAACAAAACAACCAGCGAGTGGAATGAGGGTATTGGCGTGTGACTGCGTGTGAGGGGTGAAGCTAACGAGAAAACTTCTGGCAGCACGTGGAAGCATGTGGATAATCTAGTAGTGGCAAAAAGTTTTTGACAGCTTTGCAGGGGAGAGACACAGCTGTGTAGATGATTATTTTTCAACAAAATGAGAAAAACACAAACAAAGTGTGTATCAGAGAAGTTTGAGGTTACAATAGGGTAATACTCCAATGTTGAGGAAAACACCAGAGACACTTAAAACCGTAGGAAGATGATAGAATAGAAAACAAAAAGTAGAACTACCTTCTGATGGTTATGACAGTGCTATGGTAAAAACAAATACTAGAGAGAGAAAAAAATCAAAAACTCTAAGAACCTTGCTTTGATACCATATTAAAATAAAGAAGAACAATGAATTGAAAAGGTGGAAAAGACGTATGTATTGAATTGTGTTTACTAGAATACAAACAATTCTTTATATAGGCATAGCTAAAACTACAATTTGAAAACTACAATAAAAGACCTATATTAAAAAAGGATATTCTAATTTCTATATATACAAGATTATATATATATTTTATATATGTCAACACCAATATTGATAAATTGCCATTCCTATGCACGACTCTTACTAGTTGTTGCATTAAAAGCTTAATCTGGGATAGCAAATATACAGTGTCAATTTTATTTTAATTTTGATGTACTAACAAAAAAAAAAAAAAAAAAAAGATTGATTTTTAGTTTTGGCTTGTTTGCTTGCAGAGTTGATTGCCTCAGATATGAAGGGAAAAGTTCATTTCTTGTACGATATCATTCTTGTATCAATTTTCTCTGGGATGCTTATAGTGGCATTCGTTGTTTTCTACTTATGGTCTAACCTAAATTGTGTGAAGAAGCAAGGTAAAACATTTCATCTCTATTCTTACTGTTGTTATTTTCATGAATAATTGATCCTGCCTCTGATTTTCAACATTTTCAGAATCTCCTAGGACTTATTTTCTTCATAGAAATTACATACACTATTTGTTAATTGTACTTCGATCTATATGTTTTCCTCACATTTTCATGTTTGTTTTTACAAAAACTATTGAATGGAACATGTTAATACATAAAGTATTCACCATATTATTGAAATATGACTAAAAATTCCATAAAGTAGACAAAACCTTATTTTTCTATATTTACAGCAACTCTAGAGGTAAGCAATTCAATGACATATTCAAATGGGAGTCAAGTAGAAAGTTTAGAATTCAAACTCTTTGATAGGCGGATCATTTCAGCTGCTACAAACAACTTCTCTAGTAACAATAAGATCGGACAAGGTGGTTTTGGTCTTGTCTACAAGGTAATTATCATTTTAACTTCATAACTTAAAAACTTCTCAGTCAAAATAACCCAATAGTCATCCACTCTACTATTGATGTTCTATTTATAGGGTGAATTACCAACTGGACAAGAAATTGCAGTAAAGAGGCTCTCTAAGAGTTCTCGACAAGGCCTTGAAGAGTTTGAGAATGAATCTAGCGTGATTGCAAAATTACAACATCGGAACCTCGTTAAGCTACTTGGATGTTGTGTTGACATGGATGAAAGAATGCTTATCTATGAGTATTTGCCAAATAAAAGCCTCGACAAATTCATATTTGGTATAGCCTTCTTAACCCTCACAAAATGACTCGACATGTTTGTTAGAATAACCCATGTTAATAAAATTAGGTTTCGTATATCCGTAGAAAATTAATGGTAGTGTCTACATTTTGTTAATAGGTTTTTTTAGTTAGATATTTTAAAATGGTATCATAATTGGGTTTAAGAGAACTCTTTCCCCTTTTATTTTTGAATCTCTCAGTTGTGCCTTTCTCGTATTTAGTGTACTAGTTACATATGATGAGGCTTGTTAAGATATTTTTAACATAAACAAAATCAAGTCTCCCACAAATCAACATAGGTTTTAATTGGTCTCTTTACTCCTTATCAATTAATTTTAAATTTAATTTTTTAACAATGTTTTATTTAAATTATGTAAAAACATTTACTTGTACAAGTAAATGTGTTTTGTTTCATGAAAATATTCTTTAAAAAATGAGTAAAAATGTTTTCTCTAAATATTTTTAACATTGAAACAAATGGGACATTAGATAGTAAACTTTTTAACGTTCAAAGAAGACATAGAAATTGGAATAAAAGTTGACTTTGATTCTAGCAGATTCACCAGAAGCAAGGAAAAGACTATTGCCATGGCCTAAATGCTTCAACATTATTCTTGGGGTTGCCAAAGGGCTTGCTTATCTTCACGAGGAATCGGGATTGACAATAGTGCACAGAGATATGAAAGCAAGTAACATTTTATTGGATGATGACATGATACCTAAAATATCAGATTTTGGCCTGGCAAGAATCATGGGAAGAAACAACCAATTCCAAGAAATGACCATGAACGTAATGGGAACGTAGTAAGTATACTAGTTTCATATAATGAAACAAGCAATTCATGATTACAAATATTAAGTATATATGCACTTGAATTGGCTTGTATGCAATGAGAATATCAAAAGTATATTAGTTTCTCATATCAAATAAGTAATTCATAATTATAAATATTTAATAAATGTCATTGTATTTTCTTATAGTGGTTATATGTCTCCGGAGTATGCAATGCATGGACAATTTTCAACCAAATCTGATGTGTTTAGTTTTGGAATTTTGGTATTGGAGATAATAAGTGGCCAAAAGAATTGGAGATTTCGGCACCCTGACAACGATTTGAACCTACTCGGATATGTAAGTTCAATGACAAATAATATGTCAAGATTTTCTTCATAAGCCTTAAATTTTACATTCAATATTCTATTCTATTCTTTTCTTTTCTTTTCTTTTTTTCTATTTGGGTGCGATTGGAAAACTAAACTGGAATTTCTTCAGGCATGGATGCTGTGGAGGGAAGGGAAGGCACTGGAACTTATAGGTTCAGCATTAGAAGACTTATTTTATGATACTAAAATTCTAAGATGCATCCACTTGGGACTGTTGTGTGCACAGGATCTCCCATCAGAAAGACCAACAATGTCGACAGTGATTTATTTGTTGGGCAATGAAAGCATAGAATTACCGGAACCGATTGAACCGGGTCTCTTTACAGGAAGTTCTTCCTTTCGGTTTGGTTCATCTAGTAAACAACAGCTAATAACTTGCACAAATGGGCTCACCGTCACAACGTTAAGTGCAAGGTAGAAGGGCAATTAAACTTCTAATATAATAAGATAAAACTCTTTCGTACAAATTCTTTACCTCTACAGAAATATATATACACATATGTTGTATAGGGAAATAATTTGATTATAATTTGATTTCCAGACTCAAAAGACAGCTTTCTCGGAATAGTTCTGTTTTGGAAAGCATTAGTACTAACGAATTACTCTGCCCATGGGAAAGATTTTTGTAATTTTGTAAACATCATCTTTAATTTCCTCACAACAATTTCTCGTTGCATGTGTTGTATTATGTGGAAGTATTGTTAGCCTTGTTTTAGCTACCAATTAGTCTTTTAAATCACAAACTCCATTTGCATTGTACGTAGAGAGAGAAAAAAATAATTAAAAAGACAACTTATTACAAAGCTTCTACATAGTAGGATTTAAGAAGTGTCAAATGGAGATAATGTTCCCACTAGTACTGTTAAATACTAATGACTTTAATTTCCTTTTCTTACTTGAATCCATTTTTTTCTTTTCCAAACTTTCACCCATCAAACAAGTTATCCTATTTAACTAATTACAGGAGTAACAATTAACATTACTATCACTGAAAAAAAAGTACAATCTTAGTGATCAATTAATCGAAAAAAGTGATAAAATTTATTTATATATATTAAAATACAAAAAAAATACATATATGAATAGTAATTTAACCTAATAGTCAATTATCCTAACTTCTAAAAATGTGACATGAGATTCATTGCCACTATATCTTGACAATGTGAAATCACGTTTAAATTTATTTATTATTTTTTAAATTGAAAAAACAAACTTGATGGCTCAAAGATGCCCTTTGTCCACCAAATTGCCAATTGGTCAACAATATTTTTAGAGATTAAAAATAAATTTTTGGCAAATAAATCGTTGATCGATAATATTTTTAGAGATCAAAAATAAATCTTTAACAGCTAAATTTTTGACCTTCAAAAATGTGCTATTTTGTCGTACTGTATACAAGGATGGAGAGTTAGGTTGGCATTCAATGAGAATTTGTATTGGAATGTTGGTACATATGTAAAGGATGCAATAAGCATAAATAACACCGTACCTTGGCTTGTGTTTCAAGGTACATTCCAATAGCAAGGCTTACTGGTCAGTAGCCGATGTCTGGGCTATTAGTTTAATTTGTCGAATTTCCGATTAAACGTTTTAATTAATTAATTAATTTTTTTTTTGGTAATTAAACGTTTTAATTTTATTGTTCTTCCAAGTCATCGTGTTTAATAATTTTATTTTATTTTATTTGATGGGTGATAAATAATAATAATAATTAACAGAGTATTTAATTTATCAAAATTAATTAAAATTCATCAACTTTTTTTTTATATTTTTTTAAATCAAATTTTATCATATTTTATTTTTATATTTTTATTATTTTTTTTTTAGTCATCCGAATACTACCTAATTCTTTAGACATCGATCAAAGGCAAAGTCAGACTTACGAAAAATTTTAGGCTACCATGTGCTCTTACACTAATAAACCTTCGAAAGGAAAAAAAAAAAAAGTGAGAATGCAAAATGGGGTAAATGGATAAGCCAATGCCTTGAATAGCTTACGAGCATTGGAAGAAAATGAACACTTTGAGACGTTTCTAGTGATGTCACAGTTCATCTAGAAGGTTACCGTCCAATCCCTACCCACTTAACTGGCTAGCGAAGGCTCTTCTAATATTGGAAGTCGTTTGATTATTAATTGGATGACTTCGGGCAAATCCCTATCTACTTAACTGGCTAGCGAAGACTCTTTTAATATTGAAAGTCATTTGATTATTAATTGGATGACTTCAGGCACGCACTTGACTATTAAATCGTTATTTGTTTATTTTGTTTTAGTTATTTATCTTTATGAAAGCCTAATTGTCTTGTTGCTTCCATTGTAAAATTAATTAATTTTGACTGCCATTTCTTGGCAACCTCAATTTTAAATGTAGCTATTGTCACCGTTGGTATTGAAAATAGTTAGACACGTGGCATAATTTTGACTATAAAATTTCTTGATCTCATTTATTTCGTTCCAAACCTTGTTAGCAATTTTTTTGACCTCATGAACATGCATTCAGAATAAATTACTTTCTAGTACAATTCTAACTATATAATTGCAGTACAACCAAGCTAGTTTGTTATTATAACTATAGGGACATAACGTGATTGATATTCTTTTCAAATCTATTATATTTTACCTACCGTTCTGTAAAGTATTCCATATCCATTAAATGCACTACAAATCTATGATTATTGAGAGAATGAGGAGATCAATGAGATTAATAGAGCATTTCTAGTCAAATTCCATCAACTCTATTTTCCTTTACCTATATATAGTTAAGAAATATTAATTACAAATATATGCTTTCTATTAACTACCTAAAATCTCTCTCTCTTCCCCTCCTCTCTCCCTCCAAACTCTCTCTAGGTTCTAACTAATTAACTAGATTTGTCATAAAGTTTTAGGTCGGGAACCTTCTCTTTTCTTTGATAATTTTTTCTCTTTGTAAGTACCTTGACCAAGAAAAAAAAATTTAGTGGCATAACGAACATGTGCAGAGTAAATTTTTACCCTATACAATTATAGTGTACTAGTTAATTACAAAGCCAATCCTAGCTGGAAAATGATATCATGGCTCAACGTGATTGGTACTCGCATTCAAGACAAAAATTAAATTGAAATTAAATTTTAGTGTTTAAAGTTAGTTGAAAAATAAAATAAATTAAATTAATTGTCAATAATATTAACTCCTTTGTTCATATACTAATGCTAGTAATTTTATACAAAAATGATTATAACGCCTGTATAAATGACTGAATAGCTTTATGTTATATTAGGTAACTAATAAGATTAAATTTAATATTTTTTAACTATAATTTTAGAAATTCATCCCTAGTTGATAATTTTATTAAGAATATGTTCGGATTAAATATAATTTTGTGAATTTATTTTATAATTTATAATTTTAAATCTATGTTGTAGAGATATATATTCTTTTTCAAATATTATGAAAGACTAGTGATTGCTGGTGTCTAAAAGTACAAAAATATAATTTTGTTTGCAAATAGATCAAATTTAAATTTATAAATCAAACTTACATAAAAAAATAATAAAATAATAACCTATAAAAATAAAAATCACTAATAAAAAAAATTAAGGTGTCCATACAGTGTTTAATAAAAGTGTAAAACTTTATTATTTATTACAAATATTATCAAATTTTTAAAAATATTAATTTAAAAACTTTTATATAAAAAGTATTAAAAAAATATGAAAAGAATGAAAAAGTATCCTTTCATATAAAATAACTAAAAAAATAATTAAAGTAGAAAAAAAAATAATCTGTACCATTTAACAAATTCAATGATTGAAAATATCCCAATACCGCATTACAAACTTCCTTGTAATATAGATTAATCCACATTTGTTAAATTCACTTTTTGATTGGGCCCGCTGTTAATATTATGTGGACCCATTTCCCATTAGGAACTTGTGAGTCAGCACCCTTGAAGCACAAAAGAAAATTACAAGGAATTGATTCTTTTAATTGTAATCTTCGATTAAGGAAAGGTTAATGCTAATAATTGTCATGAAGCACTTATTGAGGAAGATTTTTTAATTATTGCATATTTCTCTTTCAAATTAAAGAATTAACTCTATATTAAAAAGACAAAAAAAAATCATTTGAAGTAATAAATTATTAAATTTACCCTACTGGGACGATTCCTTTAATATATCTAATTATAAATTCTTTTATGGTTGTGATAATTAGAAAAATTGAATTTTTTAGCAATTAAGAAACATGACAATCGCAAGAGAAATGTATTCCAATAATTTCAAATAAATATTAGATTTTTTGATATCCTACAAAATTTTATTTTTTTAATTTTTGTCAACTTTGTTCCTAACTTAAAACTGCACTACACCAACTGTTGAAAGTTTATATTGAATGGAAGAATCTTAGAATTATTGATGATATAAATAACATAGTGAAACTAATTAATCAAAATACTTGTTTTATTTATTTTTTATTATATATGTACTTTTTATCTAGTAAAAATGCTCCACTCTGATGCAAAATTTCTAAGATAAAGAACTCTAAACAATTATAACAAGTCCTATCCCGATAACAAGTTCTATCCCAGGCGTTGTGTTTGATTAGGGATGTCGGTTGGATTGAACTCTCATTAATTCCACGGCCGCTCACAAATTTTATGTTTTCTATTTTGTCTTTTCTATTGGTTTGCATGGGATATTTTATATCTTTTATTAAAAAAAATAAAAAATATTATTATCATGTGATGATATTATATAAATATCAGAATTTATTTTCATTTTACAACATGATTAAGTTGCCATTGATCTTGATAATAAATTTTTGTGACCTATAATTTTTCATATTATACGTATATATGTTATTTTTGAATTATTTTCTCCTACAAATTTGATATTTAAAACTATATTCCAATTCTGTCATTGATGGTGAGCACCTGTAAATTCACGTGAGCCCATCTTAGAAATCAAGGTTCAAAGTATCGGTTAAGAGATCTGATATCTCAGTATCTCAACTTGGTATTGTAAGAAATCGCACTAAGATCTCAGCTTGAGTCAAAAATTCTTGTTGAAAATGTGTAAATCAACTTGTCGTGATCAAGATAATCTGAAATATCAGCGATACTCTAAGATGTGGAGAAATCGCAATAATATCTCGACGATTCATATAATGTAGTTGTAACACTTGGTATTTTAAATTCAGATATTTATATACTATTTTGGATAAATAAAATATTTAAATTAAATCTAAGTGGATTATTATATTTTTCTTGGGCTGAGTTAAGCTTGAGATGGTATTAGATTGGACAAACTAGGCCAAGGGCCCAACCATTTTTCTTCTTTTTCTCTCTTTTTCCCTTTTCTTTTCTTTTCTTTTCCTCATGGTTCGGCGTCGAGGAAAACAGAAAAGAAAGAGAGAACAAAGAGACAAAAGAGAGGGGAGAGGGAAAGAGAGGAGAGAGAGAGAGATTTAGAGCTGGAAATTGGTCGATTTAGGGAGATCTCGATGCGGTGATCAAAGTGATGCGGTCCGTTTTTCGTGATTTAGCCTAAGGAAGGAGAAATCAAGGATTGTAGTTTGGAGGCCAAACTGGTTTTCTTCTTTCTTCTCCATTTTTCTTCGAATTCAAGATAGGTGAGACTTAGATTCGTGTTCTAGACGTTGTAGGGATCATTTTTATATATATATATATGCATGATTTAGTTAAGTGTGGAAAAAGTGATATATATGTATATATAAGTGTCTGTGTATATACATGCATATATGTTGATAGATTTTATATATTCTTAAGTTATTTCTTGAATTGAAGTCATGAAAATATGAGATTTAGGTATGGAAATGTTTCTATTTGAGTATTGGTTGAGTTGGGGCTTAGATTGGACGAATTTGGACTAGAATTGTGTTTGGAACGAACCCAGATTGGATTCCAAGGGTGGTGGTCCAAACTGGAAACAGTGGTGGTCTGGACCGAGGCAATGGTCCAAACCGAGAACAGTGGTGATCTGGACCCCCGAGGCCCATTTTGTGTAATTTAGCTTGTTTTGGTCCCCGATGCATGTTTTGGCCCCCTGGACTTGTCTATATAGGTTTTCTAAGTATGAAATGGGTTCTAAATTATTTGTGAGATAAATGTGAATGTGTGTTTATGTTAAGTAAATATTTAATTCTATGATTAAGCATATCATATGCATTGGATCTATGGTAGTTTCATCCAGTTGTATTGATGTGCGTCGATTGGCCGAGGGTGCCACGTGTTTATGTAACGTGTCGAGACACATGCCATATATTTATGTCTTGATTTATGGAGTTTATGATTTTGATAAAATTGAGAAAATGTGATTTTGAATTACCAGATGATCCCCAGTAAATATAAACATGACTAGAGCTTAGTCATGTTGAGTTGGGACGTTAATATGAGACCTGAACTTCGAGATTTCTCCAGACTATAGCCAGATACCTACTTGGGATAGCAGATGCCTACCTGGGATAGGTGGATGCCTGACTAGAGGTGAAACACGGTTATCTGGCAGAAGAGCCAGGGGGTGTAACACGGTTCCCCGAAGTCATACCCTACTTGAGCTGTCACGCCCCTAACTTAAATTGTCCGGGACGGACGGCATGGGAAAATAGGGACTAATAAAATAATTGAAAAAAACTGCACCAAGGTCAAGTCATAACACAATAGCATTCATCAGAGCGACTACGTTTGTCCCTCATTCCCATATTAAATAAAACCATACAACATATATCATCATACAATTTCAAATCTCATAATCAATGGGACCCACAACCCGAGTCGCACAAATACAATACAATAATCTCGTAAAATATAAAATATTCTTTAGGTCAAACCATCGGTCAACTCAACTCAGGATGCTCACTACCTTGTCTCCTGGTATCACCTGCAATGTGGATGAAATGAGCTAATTAGCTCAGTAGGTAGAACAGTGCAAGTGCACACCAGTGTACATACATAACACATAATATATACACAACAATATAAGAAAAATATACATATCTCATGCAATGTAATAAAACGAAATGTTATGGCCATGCATCATGTTTCTCCATCTACCCCCAATCTTATCCTATGACAGGTGACACTTAGCAAGGCTTTCAGCCAAGACACACGCGATCACCAAACACACCGTTTCAGTGCTGATGGCAAACGCATTAAATACATATATATCTTATATTCCTATGGGGAACCGAGTTACACCCCCACAGGTGTAAGACTCAGGGGCCTTGAGTTTCACCCCCTGGCTTTTTCGCTAGAGAACCGAGTTACACCTCTAGTCAAGCATCCATCTATCTCAGGCAAGCATCTGCTTATCCTAAGTAGGTATTTGGCTGCAATCTGGAAAGATCGTCAAGTCCATAACCCCTATTAACGTCCCAATTTCGTATGACTAAGCTCTAGTCACGTTTATATAATCTAGGGATCATCCGGCGTTGTAAAAATCTATTTTCTCAATTTCATCAAATCAATACATATATCACTCGTGTCTCAGCACGTCACAATCTATGGCACTCTCGGCCAATCCGTATACATCATTTCCACCGGATGAAACCACCCCAATCCCAATGCACATGACATGCTCAATCATGGAATTAAACATTAACTCAATATAAAAACGTATTCATATTTATCTAACCCATTATTTGGAATCTATTTAACACTTATAAATTGCATATAAAGACGTTTGGGGCCTAAAACAATCATTAGGGATTCAAAACTAACCATCCCACACAAAGTATGTTTCGGCTGTCCGGATGCCCTCTTTGGACCGTCCGGACCCCCAAGGGGACTGTCCGGACGCCTATGACCAGGAACCCCTCTGGTTCGCTCCAACTTCAATCCAACCTCGTTTTCATCCAATCTCAGCCCCAATTTTACCCAAAACTGAATTGGAACTACGCCCATATATAAATATCATGTTTTTACAACTTTAATTTAAGAAATAACTCAAAAACATGCAAGATCCATCAAACATATATGTATATATATACACACAGACACATATATATACATATATATACAACTTTCTTCAAATCTAAACAAATCATGCATATATATATACGAAAATGATCCTTACGACGTCTAGAACACGAATCTAAGTCCCACCTACCTCGAATATTAAGAAAAATGGAGAAAAATGAAGAAAACTGTTTTGGCCTTCGAACTTTAAACTCCGATTGCTCCCACCTCGCTTTGGATCTCGCGAAACGGATTGCACCACGACGATCACCACGTCGAACTCTTCCCGGATCAACTAACCTCTGACTCCAAAACTCTCTCTCTCATCTCTTCTCTTCTCTCTTCTATTTCTTCTCTCTCTCTCACTGTTGGTCGGCTGAACCAGCGAAAAAGAAAAGGAAATGAACCAAAGAAAAGAAGAAAAAGAAAGAAAAGGAAAAGGAAAAAAATAAATGATTGGGCCCGTGGCCCATTTTGTTTAACCTAATACCCATCCGAGCTAAACTCAGCCCAGGAAAAAATATAATAATCAATGTACGCTCTACTTAAATTATTTATTTACTCAAAATAATACAAATTTAACCAAATTAAAAATACTATGTGTTACATGAGCAAAGTAGATGCCTAACTAGAGGTATAATACGGTTTTCTAGCAGAAGGGACCAGAGGGTGTAACACGGTTCCCCTGAGTCATACACTTGTGGGGGTGTAACACAATTCCCTATATATGATATTTATATGAGATATATATGCGTTGGCCATAAGCACTGAAAACGGTGTGCTTGGTGTTCCCGCGTGCTTTACTAATTGTCACTCGTCCCAAAATAAGGTTAAAATAAATAGAGATTAAGAACATGCACGGGCGTTGCATTCTATCATATTCTTTGCATGTGATTTTATGGATATTTTTTACATGTTGAGATATTAAGATAATTATGTATAATGATATTGATGTTTGATTTATTGATAATGTATTACTTGTGAAAACTAGATATTAAACTAAGAACTACGGAGACATAATTCTTAAGATAAGATACGTAGACAGCTTAGGCATGTGTAACCTAAGTTCGATCTATACTGTGGATGATAATGATTGTATTTATTCTCTTAAATGAGAATTTGGTTATTGGTGTATTAATTATATAACTAAGCGTGATGGCCCGATATGAATGTTTATTCCGGTTGCGTAAATTTTGGTTAATGTCACCGGGGTGTGGCTACATTAATGTTTATGATGTCGTTGCATTAATTTGATGTTGGAATGAGCGACAGTTGTTAGTTGTTCCGATTATGGTTATTGCGAGATGACTTGACCTTAGTACAAGCTCATTTTATGTTTTTATCAGTTCCCGTATTCTCATGCCGTCCGACCTAGATAATTATGTTAGGGGTGTGACAGTAGTCGTGAGATGATTATAAAAAGAAGAGAGAAGTGCATTTGACCAAAATAATTTTAAATCTAAAGTGAGAGAGACCTAACCAGTGTTAGTTAGTCGTCATTGTTCGTCAGATCTGGACCTTTACGCTGGTCAGTCCTGAGCAATCTTGCGAGACCCCAGTAACTACCACTATTATCAGATCTTCGATGTGCCCCAATATCTCTTCCTCGCACAATCATTCATCATCACGGTCGTTCGAAGACTCGAATTCTCTCGCCACTAATCAAAATCCTTCCCCTTCTCCCTATGTGCAGTTTTTTTTTTATTTTTCTATTTTTTTCCTTCTCTATATTTTTTAATTGGTAAGAGTTTTTTTTTAATATCAAATAGTTTTACAAATTAAATATTTTTCAAATGTCCTTCTGCAGGTGACTCCAACCCTCTGCCTCCTGCCTTGAAGACAGATAATACTTCATGTTCTGACAATATTGGTCCCTATGTTGGGCTTCAATCACTCTTGTCACTAGTATCGGCACTACTTGTAAACAATTTACACTGGAGTACGTAGTGTCATCTTCGTCGTCATCTTTCCACCAAAATTCAAATTCACCAACGTCTTCTTGAACACGCCACTGAGAATGAATCATTGCTGCTGCCAAATTACGTGACTTTCTGCTCAAAGCGTTAGCCACCACATTCGCCTTTCCTGAATTATAATGAAGACCAAAATCATAATTCTCCAGATACTCTATCCATCTCCTCTGTCTCATATTCAAATCACGCTGAGTGAATAAATACTTCAAACTCTTGTGATCTGAATACACGTTAAACTGCTCACCATATAAATAATGCCGCCACGTCTTCAAAGTAAAAACTACTGCAGCCAACTCCAAATCATGCGTAGGGTAATTCTTTTCAGGCGGCTTCAACTGCCTGGATCCATACGCCACCACTTGATAATTCTACATCAGCACACAACCAAAACCTTTACGTGAAGCATCACAATACACCGAGTAGCCCTCTCCACGTTTAGGTATTATTAACACCAGAGCCTCAGTCAATCTTCTCTTCAATTCATTAAATGCATGCTCACAAGCATCATCCCATTCAAATTTTACCCCTTTCTGAGTCAACTGAGTCAACGGGCCCGCCAACCGAGAGAAATCCTGAATAAATCGACAGTAATAACCAGCTAATCCCAAGAAACTACGGATTTCAAAAACTGCTCTCGGTCACGCCCAATCTATCACAGCCGAAACCTTAGATGGATCTACTGCAATTCCTTGCCCAGAAACTACATATCCTAAAAACTTTACCTCGGACAACCAAAACTCACATTTGCTTGCTTTAGCATACAACTTATGGTCCCGAAGTGTCTGCAATACAGCCCTCAAGTGTTGCTCGTGCTCATGTTCATTACGAGAATAAATCAAAATGTCGTCAATGAACACTACCATGAACCAATCCAGAAATGGTCGAAAAACCCTGTTCATTAAGTCCATAAATACTGCAAGAGCATTCGTTAACCCAAATGGCATAACCACAAACTCAAAGTGACCATACCGGGTACAAAATGCAGTCTTGGGAATATCTTCCTCCTGAATCCTCAACTGATGGTATCCCAACCGTAGATTAATCTTGGAGAAACAAGCTGAACCCCGTAACTAATCAAACAAATTGCCTATCCTGGGCAACGGATACTTGTTCTTAATTGTTACCGAATTCAACAATCGGTAATCCACACATAATCTTAAAGTCTTATCATTTTTCTTTGCAAAAACTGCCGATGCTCCCCACGGCGATGTACTAGGCCGGATAAAATCTCGAAAATACAAATCGTTCAACTGCACTTTCAATTCTTTCAATTCCGCAGGTGCCATGCGATACGGTGTCACCGAAATAGGCGCCACACCTGGTACCAATTTTACACAAAATTTCACCTCTTTCTGTGGAGGTAGCTCCAACAACTCATCAGGAAACACATCCTTGTACTCACAGACAACCCTTGGAAGAAAGTGTCTGGAATCATCTTCATTCAATCTCAAACTTGCCAACAATGCTGAAAACTTCCCTACACACCTAGAATCCAGCAATGGAGAAGGCAACATGGCTCTTGCCTCTCCCCGTATCTTCACCATCATGCCATCTGAAAGAATAGCCGTCACCAACTTACGATGACAATTAATCGTCACCCGATAAGTGGACAGCCAATCCATCCCTAGAATGACATCAAATTCCTTCATCTTCAACACCCTTAAATCTATCCACAACTGAACATCACCCAGTTGCAGAACACAATCCTTACATATCCACTTTACCGATGAATTATCACCCACCGGTGATTCTACACACATAGGCTCCTCCAGCCTCTCTGGAGTCAACCCTAACGTCTTAACACATGCATGCGAGATAAAGGAATGTGATGCGCCGGTATCAAACAAAACATGAACCCAAGTGTTAAACAGAAGAAATGTACCGCGTATCATTGAAATATCAGGAACATCATCCCGCAATGCCAATGTATAGGCACATCCCTGAGTCCTCTGACCACTGGAACTGCCCTCTCCCCTTGCCTTACCCCTTTGACTACTGCCACCACCACGCGGTTGCTAAAAATGCTGAATCTGCTGAATAGGTTGCTGCATCGGTGGTGCAAGAATCATAGGGAATTGCTGAGTCTGATATAATCTAACCTGCTGAGCGCCTGACTCAACACTGCCCTGAGACATCTCTCCATGTGGACAGTTAAATTGCAAATGCCCTGCTTGATTACACCTGAAACATAGCCTCTATCCATACTGATTCTGATAGCCGCCTTTCAATGGGGACCGAAACTGCTGTCGCCCTCAGCCACCAGAACTCGAACCTGAACCCGAACCCGAACCTGACCCAGAACTGCTCTTCTGATACGGGAACTCCTGTTGTCTCTGAAACCTCCTCCTAGAAGTCCCAACTTGCTCATTTCCCTTTCTCTGTCTAGAACTAGACCCAGAACCATACTCCTGGACCTGTCCCTGATCTTGACTGGTCCTCGCCCTAGATCGAAAATTAACCACATCTCTCTCCACCGCGAGAGCTGCCGCTACCACCCCAGAATAGGTATGAAGCATCATCCCAATGATCTGCCTCCTAATGTTCATGTTTTGCCCCCATTCAAACTTCCTTGCCTTTGCATTATCATCCGGCAAGTACCGTGGGGAAAAATGTGACAACTCTGCAAATCTCCTCTCGTATTGCTGCACTATCATATTCCTTTGCTCCAGTGCCAAGAATTATTGTACTTTCATTTCCCTAATTACCGAAGGGAAGAATCTATCCAAAAACACTGCCTTGAACTCCTCCCAAGTTAACGTCTGCAAATCCACTGTTCCCCTGTATGACTTCCACCAATGGACAGTACTACCTTGAAACTGGCGCGCTGCCACCTTAATCTTTACTTCATTCCCTTCAACACCTAATGTCTCCATCATTTCTATAATCTCCTCTAACTATCTCTCGGCCTCCATCGATTGCCCCTAGCCATTAAACTTCGGCGGATCATGCTTCTTAAATTGATTAATTATCCTCATAATAGGTGTCTCCCCCGACGCAGGAGCAGCTGCTTGTACAGGAGCAGGTGCTGCAGCCAGCACACCTAATCCTTGCATCTGGGCCCACTGAGCCGCCATAAACTGTATCATCTGCTCATATGTCGGCTGTGGAACTCCTCCATCCGCCAATAGTACCTCATAGTACCCTCCTTGCTCATCACCCAAGGGATTCTAACCACTAGTCTGACCCCTCTGCATTACACTCCTTCCTCGTCCACGTCCAGGCATTCTACAAAAATATCATCAACATTAGCTCCAACATCATTATAAACAAGTTATCGCAAAGGAAACGTCTAGGCCACACTACCCCAGACCCAAGCAATCACAACCTAAAGCTCTGATACCATATTATCACGCCCCTAACAAAAATTATTCGGGACGGACGGTATGGGAAAATATGGATAATTAAAACAAATAAAACATGTGCCAAGGTCAAGTCATAATATAATAACATCCATCAGAGTGCTACATTTGTCCAAATTCCCATATAAAATAAATATACATCATACGTCATTATAATCAATGGGACCCACAACCCAGGTCGCACAAATAAAATACAACAATCTCATAAATATAAAATAATCTCTAGGGCTTCCAGCAGTCAACTTAATTTAGGGTGATCACTACCTTGTCTCCATGCGTCACCTGCAATAATGATGGGGTGAGTTAACTAGCCTAGTAGGTAGGACAGTGCCAGTGTGCACCAGTGTACATATATAACCCATCAAATATATATACATAACATCAATATTAATATGCATTTCTTATGCCATGCAATGAAATGAAATGCCATGGCCATGCATCCTATTTCTCCATCTACCTCCAACCTTATCCTGGGACGGATGACACTTATCAAGGCTTTCAGGTAAGACACGCGCGGCCACCAAACACACCGTTTCAGCGCTCATGGCAAACGCATACATATATATATATTTCATATTCCAGTGGAGAACCGTGTTACACCCCCATAGGTGTAAAGACTCAGGGACTCCGTGTTACACCCCCTGGCCCATCCACTAGAGAACCGTGTTACACCTCTAGTCAGGCATCCACCTATCTCAGGCAGGCATTCGCTATCTCAAGCAGGCAATCGGCTACAGTCCAGAAAAATATCATATCCATAAACCCATATTAACGTCCCAACTCCACATGACTAAACTCTAGCCATGTTTATAAAATATGGGGATCATCCGGTATTATCACAATCTATCATCTCAATCTTAATAAATATATATCAAAATCGTGCCTCGGCACGTCAAAATTTATGGCTCTCCCGGCCAATCCATATATCAATTCCACCGGATGAAACCACTCCAAATCCCAATGCTCATGATATGCTCAATCATAGAATTAAACATTAATTCAATGTAAAACACATTCACATTCTTCTTATTCATGATTTAAACTCATTTTATATTTAGAAAAATCACGTGAATAATTCCGGGGATCAAAACATGTGTTAGGGAACAAATAAGTAAAAATGGACAAACTGACCCAAAAAGGGTCTCAACCGTCCGGACCCTCCTTGGGGACCGTCCGGACCCCCGATCGTCTGGAGCCCTGGTGGGACTGTCTGAACCCCCGTGGTCTGGAACGTCCTCTAATTCCTTCCTCTTCGACCTAACTTTGATCTAACTCCATTTTTCATACAATCAAAGCCCAATCCAACTCAAAACTCTACCCAAAACACTCATATACATGCATATCACATTTCTATGACTTCTATTTCAAAGATTTACTCAAAAATATGCAAGATCCATCAACGTTTATGCATGTATATATACATAGACATATATATATATTCATATATATATACAACTTCTTCCCTATTTCATCAAAACATGCATATATATATACCAAAATGCTCCTTACAACGTCTAGAGCACAAATCTAAGTCTCACCTACCTCGAATCTGAAGAGAAATGAAGAAAAACGAAGAAAATCACTTTGCTCTTCAACCTTTAAGCTTAGATTTCTCCCACCTCGCTTTGAATCTTGCGAAATGGACCGCACCACGATGATCACCGTGTCAAGATCTCTCCAGATCGACTATTTGTTTGCCTCAAAGCATTCTCGCTCCTTGACTGACCCCAAAATGTGTTCAGGTTTTTACCTCCCAAGTGCAAGAGGGTAGTCGTAGTTTTACTTGGTAAGAACCAAGGTCATCTCCACAGGGAAGGCTGTGTTAAAAGTACTAGACTTGTTCTCTTAGT
>JAVXUM010000030.1:7343533-7357943 GCA_035590655.1 Pouteria glomerata
TTGCTATGCATCATATCCATGCCATATTATTATTGTTGCACCGTGAGCACACGTGATTAGTGCTCACGCCCCTACAGATGTCTATGCAGGACCCACTCAGGAAGGCTAGCTGAAGCCCGAAGAGGAGATACCATATCTAGCTGCATAATTAGTTTTGAGCAATGTAGCTGTTGTCAAAAAAAAAAAAAAAAGTTGTACCGATTATTACAATAGTAGTAATGCCAAAATGTAATGGTTATAAACCAATTTATGTAAATTATTTTATTTATGTTCCATTAGTCATGTGGGTCCACTGCGTGGATGTTGCGTTGCTCTGATATATTGCTCAGGTTGTGCATGGTTTGTATGATTATCACTCACTCCTCGGGTCCTCGGATTTGGGGCGTGACATTAATGGTCCAAGGTTACGTAAAGAGATAAGTGTTCCAAACATTATGGTTTAGAAGAAGTAAGTGTAAGGCTCAAATGATTAGGAGAGATCTCTGAATTATAATTAATGTTTAGAGGAGATAAGTGTAATTTATCTAATAATAAAATAATCACAAAGACATAAAAGTGAAAAAAAAATAATACATAAGAATTTAATAAATAAAACCCTACGAATGGTAGAAAAAGCTATGAGCCCTAGCACGAACAAAACTTAATTGCCACATAATTTTAATTAACAAAGATTCTTTGTAATGGTTGCATAATTGAATCTAGGATTCTCTCAAATGAATGTTTTGCTCGCGCTCTTACTACCCACCAACTCCAGGTGAATCACCACAAACCAAACCCACTACAACATCTGGTATTTATTTTTAGCCATTTATGTGCTATTTTGGACCACCAAAATATTTAGTTAGAGATTTGATCTACTTGGTTAGGTTTATTTTATTTTTCCTAGGTTGAGTGTAGCTCGAATTTACATTGGGTTGGATAACTGGGCCTAGGGCCTAGTCTTTTTTTTTCTTTCTTTTTATTTTTTTCTCTTTCTTTTTCCTTTTGGTTTGCGTCTACCGAAGGACTAAGAGAGAGAGAAAAGAGAAAGAGATGGAGTAGAGAGAGAAAATGACTTCCGAGAAGAGACAAATCGGGGTAATACTTGGTGTCGTGAACACCATATTGGCATTTGTTTTTCCATGGTTTCGCTAGAGGTGAGAGAAATCGACATTGGAAGGTTAAGAGTCAAAGCTAAAATCTTCTCATTTCGTTTTTTCTTTTTGGATTCAAGGTAGGTGGGACTCATATATGTGTTAATATTTCTAGTGAGTATGATTTGGACATTATTTACTTGATTTAGTGAAATGTTGGTGGATTTATGATTATTTGTATATATATATATGTTGAAATTTGATATTATTTTGAGTTAGTGTTCAAAAAAATCAGCGATTAACATGTTATTGAGATGTTTATATGTTTATATGTGATTAATTGTTGATATTGTGGCTTAAGTAAATGAATTTGGGTACTTTGATTTGGAACTATTAACGACAAACCTGTAATTTGGTTTTTAGGCACTGTTGTTCAAACATGGGTTTGGATAGCCTTCTTAGGCACTGGTGTTTGGACAGGGATCCGAACATCCCCTCTTGGTCATAGGTTAGACAAGGGTCCAAACAACTTTTTTTGTTCATGGGTGCTCAGATAGGGGTCTGAACAGCCCTCTGTCCACACAGGAAGCAAAAGGGTCAAAGAGTGTAACTCAATGCCCTTGAGTCTTACAAATATGGGTGTAACTCGATTCTCTACATGTGATATATATTAAGACATACATTTACCGTGAGCTTTAAATCATGTGGTTGGTGACCTTGCGTGCTTTGCTAAGTGTCATATGTCTTAGGATAAGGTTGAGGGCAGATGAAGATTAGAGAATATACGTTCACATTGCATTTTATCATTACTCATTGCATGAGATTGCATCAATTACTGTTATCCGTTGAGATATGGAGATTGTTAATTAAAATGGTATTTAATGTTAAATTTATTGATAATGAGTTATGTTGTGAATATGGATAATGAATTAGGAATTACGGTGACCTGGTTCATGAGGTGAGATACATAGGCAGCTTAGCCTTGAGTAACCTAAGTCTTGTCTTAATTATGGACAATAATAATTATGTTTATTCTTCTTAACTGAGAGTTAAACTTTTAATATTATAAATTGTGTGACTCAAAGTGGGTCTATTACTTACACTAATAATATTATTATTTTGAATGGTATAAACATGATAATAATATATTTTCTAACTATGCAGACCTTGGATGTTGTTATTAAAGATGGCATCAAAGTGAATTATATTGTTGTTTGACTTATAATAATTCACTCAAATATTATTTCATATAGGAATGAGGGACTTTTGGTAATACCTTATTCGGTGTTTATGTCGTGGACTTAATTGGAATTAGATTTTAATCAATTTTATTTAATTCCTATATTTTTATACTATCTATCTTGGACAATTAAATTAGGGGCGTGACACTCACGATCCCCTAACGCCTATTTTCTACAAAGATATGTTGTTGTGGCTAGGTGCATGAGAGAAATTTCAATAAGTACTCAATAAGTATGATATTATTTCCTCCATATTCATACTCTATACTCTGGGAGTAAATTCTTTTATTTTTTTAAATGGTAATAAAGAATTAAATCAATAAACATAAAATTTAAAATCACCGAGGCATAATACATTAAGCGCACAAACCGCTTTCGACCCAAAGTAACAAAATAACTAACAAAATTGACTAGAGCAATGAGTAAAAACTTAACTAAATAGGTGTTGATAATTCATCAAAATGCCTAGGCACAAAAATGCCCAATGAACACCTAATACCAAACTCTCTAACAAACTATAAGAAACAACCAGTAGGCAAAAGAAACAATTCCACTAGAAGAATTAAAGCAGCATTACAAGGTTACATCACAAGACCAGCAACCTTTTTTTTTTTTTTTTTCTCTCGATATTCAACATTTTGCTTGCACCAATCATATGCAAGAATAGCCAAGCAAACAATACTTAGCCACAGCCACCCAAAATTGAAATAGTAATCAAACTGGATCAATGGAGCACAATATAATTACCAAAATAGAAACATAAGGAGTTGTAGCAAAAAGGAAGCTCTAACAGCAATCAATAATATAAGAGGTACCCAACAGCAAATTAAGAGGCGACCAATAATCACAAAAGACAGAGCAACAATCTGTAAGAAGAAATAGCATGGAATCAAAAGGACTAGCAAGTCAAAGCATCTCAAGAAGATAGGAGAACCAAAGTCCAGCAACAGCAAAGTAGAAAAGTAACAGCATCATCACATGGCACAAATGCACACAAGCCATACAGGTCGGGACTCCAAACCACCTCAAGAAGAACAAAACACAACCTGAAATAAGAGAAAGCAAAACAAGGGAAGAAGGAATAAACAAGAAAAGAAAGAGATAAAAAGGAGGGAACCAAAGCATAAAGCCAGATTTAGAAGCATTCAACACTATGCACCTAGAGACAGGAAAGCATGATCCAACAGAATTCAACAATAAAATCCAGGTGTAACCCAACAATCAAACATAGCAATTAATCATAATCTGTCTAACAGCAACAAGGCTCAAAAATAGGTAAACAATTTCACCACAGCATATAAGTAACTAACAAGACCACAATAGCCCTACTATTGTAGCCAAAAAAAGAAAAATCCCTGTAAACAACTTGAAGCAACAGCAAAACCTTAACCCTGTAGTCTAGAATTACCAATAACCAAAAGCTGAAGGCACACACAACCAAACAAACTAGCAACAACTCCTAGAAAAAGAATTCCAATAGGTAGACAATACTAGCCAACAGCAATTACCCACCAACCCAAGTAATCCTAATACATTAGCAAAGCAACCAACCTAAAACCCAGCCTAACCAACATGGAGAAATCGAACCACCTACCAATCAACTAATACAGTAAAAAAAAAACATCCACAAGTCCTCATAAAACCAAGAACAACACAACACCAACCTCAATTAAAGACATAATAGTAGTTAACCACAAGTAGAAAACACCCCACAACAGAAGAAAAAAAATAGCAAACTGCCAAAAAGCAATAGTAAGACCAGCCATTCCATTAAAATTAAGGCAAATGCTAGCAGACACTCTAACAATAGTAAGAACCAAACTTGCAACCACAACCAACAAAAAAAAGCAACTTAGCAAATAATCTGTTGCACCATTTAGCATAATCAACCAAAACACACCAACAAAAAGGACCTAATCTCTACAACCAGTAATTAGTAGAAATCAACTACAGATATAAAAGAAAAGAATCACTCCCTTGCAATTGCATAATATTCAGCCATCAAGCAGAATAATCCTAGGCAATTTGCAATTACTAATAAGTTGAATATTGTTATCTAAAATTTTGAACCGGTATTAGATTAGGACTATTAGGACTATATAGAATTCAATGATATTTCAATCTTAGATGAGATTAAACAAGGACTATTAGGTCATGTTTGATATGTGAGAATGGAATGAAATGAAAAGTGAGAATCAAATCAATGGTGGAATGAAATGGAATATGTATTCGATTCCATTATTTGGTTGACAATAAGAATTCAAGCAAGAATGGAATGGTCATTCCCATTCTATTGTTTGGTTATACTTCTTAATATGTTGGAGAAGAATGAACTTTTTAGATAAATAATAATTTGTAAATAAGTTCAATTTTATTTAAATAAATATTTATAATTCATTATACAACTGAAGGTTCTCTTCACCTTGTTTTTATTTTAAAATATCAATACACATAATTAAATAAAAATTATGATTGTACTATATTTTGAAAATATTTTTTGATGATTCAAAAAAAAAATTAATAATTCAAAAATTACTCCTTTGAAACTTAAATTTTCAAACAAAATTACGATTTTACATTTATCTAACACGTAACTCAATTTAATAGACAATGTATTAAAAAACATTTAATACAATATACCTACTAAAAATTAATTAAAAATATAATTGCAGAAAATACAACAATGAACTCATCACTTGAACAAGGTTTATCATGGTCCAAACCCACATAATACTGATCATTTATTAATAAGCTGAAAACCTTAAGCTGATTTATAGTTGTAACATGGTCATTACTTTCTTATTGCAATCCCAAAAAGTTTAATCGAAACCAATAAAGTTCATATATACAAATGAAAACAAATAGCAAAATATTGATTAAAATCTTAAAGAAACACAAGCAATAATCCAATAATCCAAATGACAGACCAACAAATGTTCATGAAACGATACCCTTCACCCATGATTCTTTCTCCTTATCATCAATAGTAAAGAACATTGAGTTAGGTCTCGATCACAACCAATTTTAATATTTGCTTTATATCACTTAATTATGCTTAGACCTTATAGTTTTTGAGTTTTTTTTGAGTTGAAGTTTCAAGCTATTGGCTGTTGCATACTTAAGTGCTAGAGTAAGTCGATTAGCAGTTGCTTTCATAGTTGAACTAATAATCATAGTTGATTTTTCCATTATTTCAAAAATTATATTTTCATCGCTTTGACTTCTCCCATTCCTTTTCTTTCTTGAACTTTCTTTATTGTTGTTTATAATAGTTCCTAATTGTGTAAAAGACATTGAATCTAAATCATCATTAAATTCACAATCATGTCTAATTTAAGCATTTTCTATATTCAACTCCTCAAGAGCATCAGCAGGTGTCATGGCATCCATGCCTGTTGGTCAATATTTTCCAAATATTGTGTAAATCTCCTAATATAATGAAAATGGCTTATTGTAAAAGTATGCAGCTTTCTTTTGACTCTTCAAAACAAGGTAAAATAAGAAAATATTTAATCATTCATTTATTAAGCAAATAAAAGTCATACAAGTAATATAAAATACAAATACCCATAAGTATGCATCCCAAACTTCTTTTACTACAGCTATGAATATTTTGACATCATCAAAACTAAAGCCACTAGTATGAGATTCAGAAATCACATTATGAATGACTCTAAAATGTGCCTTCAACCTCTTTATTCTTGATTTTATGTGGGTTCATTTTTAATCCTGAATTTGGCAAAAGTCTTTGCAAATTTCTTTTACATTACATTGAAAGGATTGATTTAAATCCACTTTTAGCCTTATATTTTCCTTTATTTTGTAGATAAAGAAGAGTCTCGATAAGTTTTCAATCTTCATCTATACTCCAAATTCTTTTATTTAAACCTAGACCTTTACTATCTTGTGTTCTGGAATCCATCCCTAATTAAAAATAATAAAATACATGAGATTACATTAAATATATATATATATATAACTACCAAAGCACCCAACCATAGTTTTTAGTTTCCCTTGTAATTGTCTATGTTTCATGGTTCTGCTTTTACTATAATTTTCAATTGCTGCTCAGACTTATAAGAATATAATTTTGGGATCAACACTCATAGCAAATGATAACAACTCTTCTTGATTATCACTATCTGGTAACAACTCAAGTTGAAAATGATACTGGCAAGATATATATATCAGGACAAGACTTTACTTTGATTCACAAGCAAAGCAATTAGGTATTCTGAGATTACTTATCATTCAAAGTTGGTACATAAGTTTGAGATTGGAATAGCTTACTTGAAATTATTTCTAGAACTAACATTTGATATTCTTAAAAAAAAAAAAAAAATACCTGAATGAAAAATTGAATTGAAATCGAGCTCTAATCAAATTTTGTCCTCAAAAGTGTATGAAAATTTAGACCAACAAAACAAACATGCAATGATTTAAGATTGAAATAACATAAAATTTGCAAAAAAAATTTGAAAATCAAATATCTAAGCCAAAAACCTAACCAAACAAGAACAAACACGTATGTCTATGATTCAAGATGACGTTGTTATTTGTAGATAAAAAACTAGTACTGGGGCTTCTTTAATCGTAGAGTTGTAGTAAGCAATCGAGTGATGCAGAAAGAGTAATTAAAAATCAAATGTAATATAGAGATGTAGAAAGAGATAATGGATGGAGAGAGAAAGAGGGGATGGAGATTTGAACGAGGTCATTGGGGATATATTTTTTCTTTTTTTAGATTGATTCCAACTTAGAATAGAATAGCTATTTCACCTATTGAAGTAGGGAATGCTTTTTCCAACTCGAAGTCGGAATAACTATTTCAATGGAAAATGTTCTAACATTATTTAAAAAAAAAAAAAAAAAAAACCAAGCATAAGAATAGGCTAGAATGGAATTGGATTTCATTCCATTCCATGTACCAAACATGCCCTTATGATTTTCAAACTCTTTGAATAATATGTCTCATTTTTTTTTCTTTTTGGTTAGGTTTTTGCTAACTATGGGATATATGCTAACTATAGAATATGAGTATTATGGTTATATAGATATTTAACAAGATTATAAGAATTGTGATTGTTACGTTTTTCTTATTTTGTATGGATTCAAGAACTATGAATACAAACTATAGACCACTCATTTGGGTATCTAATTTTTTTCTAGTTTTTAATACTTTCTCATCGTATCAGAGTAGTAGAAATCCTAAGCATTTTGTCCTTTTCTTTAATTTTTAATCTTCTTTGTTCTTGTGTATTTTTCATAAATCCAACAACCCTAATCATTACTTATCAGCCAATATTCTAATTTATTCAAGTCATTAGAATCACAACTCATCACCGTACAATTCATCACCAATTTTAGTATTTCATCGTTGACATTAGTATTTCATCATTGCAAGCAAAGATCAATTCCTTAATCAGCTTTGAAATTCATGAATGACAACGTCCATATTATCTTTCCCAATTGGCATCATCTCAATTTATGATCTCAACCACTCTAATCGATTCTTTTATACTGTCTCTAGCATCAGTTATTATTGACCTAAAGAATCATCAACAACCTCCAACGATCGACAGTAAATCCTAGGCAATCATCTACCATAGACAACGTTGCCTCCAGTTTCTAATCTTATTTTAACTATCGAACGACCTCTAGCAACCCAAATTTTCCATTGGTACATTTCTTTTGGGCAAATTATGCATCTCCTTTTATTAGTTGGATAATTACATTATTATTCCATGAAATTAATATATAATCTTTAACTTTGTGATTAAATATGGTTCGGATTAGATTAAATATTTAATTAATTTTTAACAAGAACTATTATTTTCCCAATTATAGGTAATAAAGGGAAAATAGCCTAAAATACTAATAAAACCTTATGAAAAAAAAGTTGAAAATCATTCAAACACCTATTCAAATAGTCCTTTGTTTGTACACAAGTTCGAATGACAGAAGGTTGGTCATGAAAAAATGCTAAAAGTAATTTGACCTGTCAAAATTTAGTTTAGACACTCACCTCAATGATTTTATGTTCCTACACTCTTGCGATTAACAGTAGTTGTAAAATCTTATAAGGACCTCAATATTGACAATGGAATTTTGATTCGAACATAAGTTTGACTACCTCCCATGTGCATTGTAATACCCTAAACTTTTGAATGAATATGAGCTATGAATTTTGACATGCCTTGGAGATAATTTTGTATTCTAAGTCATGGAATAGTCCTAGAATTTAATTTTGTTTAAAGAAGATGGAAACAAGAACATGTTTGGAGCCTCAAATAAATTAAGTCAACAATGGTTTAAAGTTTAGTAGTTTAAAACCCCTAACCATTTAATTTAGTTCAAGTGTTTGGAAGATTAATCTTAAGTGTTAAAATGGGGTTATTTTACTTCAAGTGTTAGGAATTAATCTCAAGTGTAGAGAGAGTAACTTGTTTCAAGTGTAGAAAAGTTATTTAGTAACCAAAAAGACAAAATTGTAGAATGTATGGCCGGCCATATGGAAGTGAATTTGTCCAATTTTGGCCGAATGAAATTGCTTTAATTTTGATCAAGCCATGCACTTATAGATGGAGAATTGTTGACCGGCCATGTGTGAAGACCAAAGGGGTAAGTTGGTTGGGAGAGGCTTGGCCGAATGAGTGTGTGTATATGTAGTCCTTTGTCTTTTCCTAATTTGTTTTATTATTAATGAGGAGTCAAAGTCATTAAATAGGTGGGGTCCATGAATTTAAATGAAATATGATTAGGTGTATATGGTTGAAAGTAATTGAGATGCCATGTGGAAGTCTTAGGAAAAAGGCCATGTGATTAAATTAAAGGGAGAAAGAATTGCTTGGCCGAAACCTCATTTAGTGGTTCGGCCAAGTATGGGCAATTAAATAACATTATTCGGACATAAGGAGGAATAAAGAAGAAAAATCTAGAACAAGAAGAAAAGAAAGAAATGAGAAGAAGAAAAAAAAAAAATAAAGAGAACAATAAGAAGAAGAGGGGAAAGAAGGAAAATTTGAAAAGAACGAACTACTTTCCATTTTCTTGGTAAGTTTCATCCTTGAATTAGTGTTAGAGGAAATTAAATTAATATCTTGAAAGTGAATAAAAGGAAAATTGATTTTCTTTTAGGGTTTGTTGGGGAATTGAATCAAAGAAGAGAGAAATTGAAGAAAGAACTAGAGAACCTCAAGTTGGGGAAAACTTAGAAATAACTTGATATTCTCCTTGAACTCCTTGTAAATTTCGGTCAAGGATTGACGTAGGGAGTCTCTTACTTCATTTAATATATATATATGTGTGTGTGTTATGTGAGTATAGAGATTTTAAAATTGTAAGAATATGATGAGCTAGAAGAACCCTTGAAAGAATTGTGTTGGTATGAACAAGAAATGGCCAAGAAACATAGTTATGGTGATTGTTAGAAATTTCAGAAATTTTGATACCTAAAAACAGATTTTTTTTTTTTTGTGAATTAGGAGCCTAAGTTTCAACCAAATTAAGCCCCTATTGTGTGTTGGAATTTTTTGTGAAAACTTATCATTTTGGTGATCTAGAAACCTAGAATCCAACCAAATTAGGTTCCATGTTAAGAGTTGGAATTTCTAAACTTTTACAACACTTTTAAATCCTAAATTACACTTAGAAATGTTGTTTAAAGGGGTAGGAAAGGAATCTAATTGATGCATACATAATTGCTATTTTCATTAGCTATTTGAAGAAGATAAAATGGTATATGAGAAAGCTAAAATTTTTGCACTTTGAACCTTATTCAAATCTGAAATTTTTTATGTTTAAATTGATTTATTGAAGTTGGAGATTGTATGATTTAATTGGTGTTATGTTGTTTGCTTACCTAGTGTACTTGTATCGTTAATTGGAAGCTAATATGTTGATAGATAATGCACATGTAAACTAATGAACAAAGTACGGACATAATAGAAGAGAAATTAAATGGTTGGTTGATTGTTTGACCGGGGTTTGGGGTACGGAAAATATGAAGGGTCTTGAGATACCCTCGGGTTAAAAGTCCCAGAACCCGTGCAGGGTTTGATTTTCATGCTAGTGGGTTAGTAGTTCACAACATGATTAGTGTATTATGGCGTATCGTCATCCTGGACCGTAATCCTAAAGCATGATTAGTTATGTATCCAGATTCATTCTGGCGTATCGTCGCCCTGGACTGAGATCCTAAAGCACAATTAATTGTGTCGTTACGAAATGAAAAGATCATTACATGATAATATTAGATGTATATCTTCAAGATGATAAAATATGGATGGTTATTGAAGATAAAATGTTGCATGATGTTAATACTTTGGTGATCTCAAATTTCTTAAGTATTTATCTTGGTTGTGTTTAATATGCTTTAAATGTATATTATCTTGCATCATATATATATATATTATTGTGAAGTAACGTGAGCACGCGTTGTCTATGCTCACGTCCCTACAAATGTCATTGCAAGACCCAGACAGGAAAGCTAAAGGAGACCTAAAGCAAAAATAGAAGATATGTGTGACGCATCTAACATTTTTGGCTAGCTTTATATTTTTATAATATACCTTTGTAAACTTAAGATTGTAAGGAAATGTTAGTTATTTTGATTTTGGGAATGTAATGGCCATAAGGTTTAATAATGTAAACTTAATGTTATGGTAGTTAAATTGTCCTCTTTTATTTTGTAATGAGATTGTATTCTTATAGGTTCAATTATGTAATACCCTGGGTTCTTAAGATAAATGGAAATAGCAATTCAATTGAACTTGGATAAGTTTAAGTGTTTAATAGGTGTCATGAGAACATAGCTTGGTTGGTTCAAGTGTTCGCTGTGATGTCTGGAGGGTTCAGGAAGAAATCAGTCTCGACGGGCGCCCAAGCCCAAGCACAGGCGGTCGCCTGAGGTGGTCTGCAGTACCTAACCAAAAAGTACTCTCGGCGGGTGCACGAGGCCAAACTTAGGTGGGTGCCCAAGCTACTCCAGCTTGTTTTCCCATTTTGTCCGGCCATGTGAACTGTGAAGGTTTAATTTTGACCATGTGATACCCGGGTTCTCGAGATGAATGAAAATGGCATTTAAATTGAACCGGGATGAGTTTAGATGTATGATAGGTGCCTTGAGCTCAAAGGTTGGTTGGCCAAGTGTTTGATGAGAGGTCTGGAGGTTCGAGGAGAAAACTGGCCTCGGTGGGTGCCCGAGCCCATGCCCAGGCGGGCGCTCGAACGGCGTGCACCCAAGACACCCTGCAGCCCCCAAGCCAAATTGGCCCTCGGCGGGCGCCCGATCCAGCGTGCGCCCAAGACTTCCCCCCCCCAAGCCACTCCAGTGTGCTCTCTCTCAGTTTTGTCCGGCCATTTGAGTTGTCAAGTTTGATTTTTTGACCAAGTCAACATCAAATCACTTTGACCAAGCCTTGGTCATGGAAGGGAGGATGAAGTCTCGGCCAAGAGGAATTAAGAGACCAAAACAAATATTTTCTTCTTCATTTGGCTTCTTACGAGAGTTGAAAATTGCATTTAATTGGTGGTGGGACCATGGCCATTAAGTTGGGAAGACTTTGTGCTCCTATATATATATATGGATGTGGTGGTGAAGAAAGATGGCCGCCCACTTGAGTGTGTATATATATATTATTAGTTGAAGACTTCCCATGTGGAAGGTTGTGATTGGCTCATGAGGAACCAATTTGGTTTGTCTAACTAAGTTGGTAATGAAATTTTAAGGCTTTGGTTGAAAGAGAATTGGATGGCCATCTAAATGGAAAGAAAGGCAAGTCTTCCAAGCAAGCTTCTAAGTGTATGTATAAGTACTTACCCGAGAGGTCTTAAGCAATTGGCCATTCGTATTCACACCACTCTAAGACTCACCAAAACAACATTTGAGAGCTAAGGAAAAGAGAGAAAGAACATTCGGCCGGCCAAGGAAGAAGAAAGAAGAAGAAGAAATGAGAAAGAAGAAGATAAGAAGGAGAATTTCTTGAATCTTTGGTAAGCCCTCCATAGTCTAGTTCCATTTAAAAGAAGGCTAGTCTACCTTTTTAGTCTTGAATATGAACTAAAGGATGAACTTGGTTTCCTTGAAGGTGTGGGTGGTAAAATTTAAGAAAAAGAGAATGAGTTTGGAAGAGGAGCTTCATAACATCAAATTTGAAATTAAGGAGTTGAGTTTCATTTCTCTTGAAACCTTTTAAATTTCGGCCAAGAAGAAGGTAGGGGAATACTTCACTTCCTTTAATATGTATTTGGTTGTCATGACTTCTCTTTGAAACAATTCTTATGTTGTGAGGTGTTGGTGACCTAAAAAGGAGTTATATGATGACTTAGGGTAACTTGAGATGTATTGTTAACCTAGGTTCATAAATGTTAAAAATTGGTGACTTGAAATTGGGGAAAGTGAATCTAATAACCTGGGGATGTTGAGAATTGTTTTGGTGACTTGAAAATCGAATAACTTGCTCGAATGAGTCTCATGTGAAATCTGGAAATTTTGGGACTAAATGGTAATAGGGACCTCAATTTAGACTTAGAAACCTTGTTTAAATGTGCATGGGAATTGCCTTAATCACTCTTGCAAAATTTCTAAATTCTTGTGGCTTAAAGCGAACCATTAGATGCCAAAATGTAGACAAATGCTGCGACTTTTCCTTTAGCAAAAACTAAAATTTTTCTTGTTTAAAGTGATGTATTTGAATTGAAATTGATGTGGTTCAAATGGCATTGCACTTGGAATTCATTTGCTGTTTTTAAGTTAATGTTGTAACCTGTTGCATCATTTATGATGATGGTGGAATGACGTGATAAATGATGAACTCAAGTGTTCTAAAAAGATAAAAACGGTTGATTTTGAATGAAGATAATGGGGTACGGAAAAATAGGAAGGGTCTTGAGATACTCTCAGGTTGAAAGACCCGGAACCTGCGCAGGGTTAGCGTTCATACCAGTAGGTTAGTAGCCTATGAAATGATTCATATATTTGGTGTATCGTAGCCCTGGACCTCGATCCTAAAGAACGATTCAGTGATATAACCGTGATTCTTTGGCGTAGCGTCGCCCTGGGCTAAGATCCTAAAGCACGCTTGAGTTGTACCCACCCCAGTGTTTGTGTGTGAAAAGATGGAAGTTGTATAAAGCGAAAACCTTAAACTCTGGCATGCTATTGAGATTCAGACATGGCTACATTGTACATAGATTATATTATTTGTTTATACTATGTTAAAGTGCACATCAATTTGCTTGTATATTGTTCTTTTTGGTGATTATGAGCTTTGTGCATACATCATATACATATTGTTGTGAAGTGTCGTGAGCACACGCATTTAGTGCTCATGCCCCTACAGATGCCCTTGCAGGACCCACACAGGGGAGACTGGACGAGCCTTGAGCCTGGCTAGAGAGTTAGAAGATATGGCCCAGAAGTTTAGCTAGTTGTTCATTTTTATGATTGTAAAATTTTTGAAAGAGGAAATGTAAAAATTTATGCGTATTGGTTATAAGATGGAAATGGCCTATGGCCGGTGATGTATATTAATTTTGCTTGGAGGATGTATATTTATTTTGAATTTTGGGAAATGTAATGGCCCTAAGCCCATTAATGGAACCTATGCCTTGAACTTCACTTTAAGTTTATTGCTATTAGCTTATACCAGTTAAAGTGATGAGAATGTATGATATTATGGATATTAGATTGAGATATCAAATATTATATACAGGTTTACTTGTGACAGGTTTAGGTTTAAACCATTTAGGCCTTTATATAGTAGGGGAGGTTTTGTGGGTCCGTTGCGTGACCACAGCGTTGCTATGATGTTGTTAACCTGGTTTATCATATATTGTGTGTTATTCACTCACCCCCCGGGCCCACGGGCTCGGAGCATGACAGACCAATTCAACACCAAGTAATTTTGACCAAGTCTTGGCCATGGAGGAGGAGAGGAGACTCGGCCAATGAGGATTGGAAGACCATCACCTTTGTTTTCTTCCTCATTTGGCTTTTGTGGAGTAAGAATTTGCATTAAATGGTGGTAGGACCATGACCATTAAATGGGAAGACTTTGTGTGCACTTATACATATATACATATTGCATGAATGAA